>CABHPR010097343.1:0-24977 GCA_902168415.1 Peromyscus melanophrys
TTTTTTTTTTTTGCTTTCTCATACTCACCCGAATAAGTTTTGCAACATGTGTCTTTCCACTGCCAGGCAATCCTCTCATTATCACAACAATCTGAAACACAATGGGGGGGGGGGGTTGGTTTTGCGTAGGGTTGGGGATGTAGCTCAGTTGGCTCAGTTTCTGTATGCTTCCCTAGCATACAGAAATCCCTGAGTGCCATCCCAGTATTATGACAAATGCCTGTAATTCCAGCACTCAGGTGGTAGAGGAAAAAGGTCAGAAGAACAAGGTCATCCTTGGATACACAGGGACTCTAAGGTTAGCCTGTTAGACCTGAGACCTTGTCTCAACACAAAGCAAAACAAAACAGAACAAAGGAAATGAATAAGTACGTGAAACAAACTATTGAAAAATCAATGGCCCAAAGAAATCAGAAAATATTCCGACGGGAATGAAAATAAAGACACATACCACAGCTCATGGAATAAAACTAAGCAAATGTTTGAAGGGAAATTTTAGGTGTAGATGTCTATGTCAAGGAAGATTCAGAGGCTGGAGAGATGGCTAAGCTGGGATTTTAGGCCTGCTAGTACACTCAGTTAGTGGACACTTCAAAAACAAAAACAAAAACAAAACACCTCTCTTTAAAACACGTTTCTGCAATTTGAGAAATGGCTCAGCAGTTAAGAGCACTGGCTTCAGTTCCCAGCACCCACATGGTGGCTCACAACTGGCTGGCTGTAACTCCAGTCCCAGGGGATCCAGCATCCTCTTCTGACTTCCGTGGGCAGCAGGCACACATGTGGTGTGCATACATACATGCAGACAAAACTCATCACACAAAATTAAATAAAATCTCTTAAAACATTAAGAAAAAAGATCTAACATTGTAAAACCTACTTTTCTGCCTAAACCACTGCAAAAAGGGCAAGCTAAAATGAACAAAACAGAAGGAAGGTAACAAAGATCAGACCAGATATTAAGGAAATAGAGAAAACTCAGGAAAACTTTAGGGCTTGGATATGGTCATGTGTTCCTCAACAGTACAGGTGCTAGAAACTTGGTCTCCAGTCTGGCAGGGTGGAAATAATGGAGCTTTTCTCAGGTGGGGATTAGTGGGAAGTTAACTAGGTCACTTGGGGTTATTCCTGAGGGACCCTGGACACCTTCCTTGATAGTGCAATGGTATAAATGGTAAGCCTGATCCTTGAATCTCTCTGGCTTCCTGTCTCACACATGTTCCACCACGATACATCCTCCATGTTTTGATGCAACAAGAAAGCCCTCACCATAGTCCAACAAATTCTAATGCTAAACTCTTGCATCTCCTACACTGTGGGATACATAAACATCTTTTCCTTATAAAGAACCCAGTCATTATGTCATTATGTAAGTAACAAAAACAGCACATCTCCCCCCTTCCAAATCTATAAAACCAAAAACTGATCCTCTCAGGGGGAAAAAAAACAATGAAATTGATAATCTTTTCCTAGACTAAGAAAAAAAAAAGATTTAAATTACTACAATAAAAAATGGAGATGTCACTACCAATATTACAGAAATGTAAAGAGATTATAAAGAAAGATACATATGAGCTGCATGCTAACAAAGAAGATAACTTAGATCAAACAGACAAGTACTTAGAATGATGCAGACTACCAAACTTGCCAAAGAAACAGACAAAAACAAGGGGAGGGGACAGTTGAGAGAGTAAAACAAGGAAAAAAAAAATCAAGTGTGGTAATACATATCCAGTACGACAGAGGCTGAGGCAGGCGTGTCTCTGTGAAGTTAGCCTGGCCTACATGGTGAATTCTAGAACAACCAGGGATATATAGTGAGACCCCCAACTAAAAAATAAATAACTCAATAAAAGCTGGCATGGGTGACACATGCCTCGAATGCCAGCCTTTGAGAGGTGGGGAGGCAGGAAGATCAGAAGTTCAAAATTCTAAGGTCATTCTTGACTACATAGCAAGTTTGAGGCTAGCTTATTATACTTTGAGACCCTATCTCAATGAAAGAAAAACAAAAGAAAAAAAATAGACTATGCGAATATGAACAGTCTCAGAAAAAGACAGTAAACTGGTAAACAGATGAACAAAGAAACACCAACAGGACTAGAGCAATGGCTCAGCTGTTAAGGGTACTGGCTGCTCTTCCAGAGGACCCAGGTTTGAGTCTTAGCACCCACATGTGCTCACAACCATCTGTAACTCAGCTGCAGGGGATGTGATGCTCTCTTTGAGTCTCACAGGCACTAGGCATGCAAATGGCACAAACACACAGGCAAAATATCCATACATATAAAATAATAATAATAAAAAAGTACTAACAAAGAAAAGCCTAGGCCTAAAAGACTCCATCACTGAATTCTACTAAATATTTAAAGAATGCAATTCTTCCAAAGAACAGAAGGACTAATTCCAAACTTATGAGGCCAACATCACTTCTGTATGAAAACTAGGCAGACATGACAAGAAAACAATGATATCTATTATGAATGCAGATGTAATGATCTTCAAACCATATCCAGCAACACAGAAAAAAATTGCTGGAGTAGCACCAACTGCCATGAAAATCAATTACTGTATTAAATATGCCAATATACTAAAAAATAAAAATCATGCAATCATCTCTACTAATGTAAAAAAGAAAAAACATGCAACAAAAGCTAACAACCCCATTCAGGATGCTATTTTCTAGTTCCATCCATTTGCCTGCGAATTTCATGGTATCATTGTTTTTTACTGCTGAGTAGTAATCCATTGTGTATATGTGCCACATTTTCTTTATCCATTCTTCAGTTGAGGGGCATCTAGGTTGTTTCCAGGTTCTTGCTACTACAAATAATGCTGCTATGAACAGAGCCGAACAAGTGTCCTTGTGGTAAGATTGAGCATTTCTTGGGTATATGCCCAAGAGCGTTAATAGCTGGGTCTTGAGGAAGACTGATTCCCAAATTTCTGAGAAACCACCATATTGATTTCCAGAGTGGCTGTACAAGTTTGCATTCCCACCAACAGTGGAGGAGTGTTCCCCTTGCTCTACATCCTCTCCAACATAGGCTGTCTTCAGTGTTTTTGATCTTAGCCATTCTGACAGGTGTAAGATGGTATCTCAGAGTTGTTTGTACTCATTCATAAGTGGATACTAGATGTAAGGCGAGGGATGGCCAGACTGCAGCCCATGGCTTCGGAGAGGCTAGCTGACAGGGAGGGACACATGGATAGCTCAGCGAAGTAGAAGTGGATGGGATATGCATGAGGGGGCTGGAGGTGAGGGGGTGGCGGAGGGCAAGGAATTGGGGGTGAGAACATAGGGAAATGGGAGGGTTGGGGTGGGAGAAAAGGGAAGGAGATACCGTGATAGATGAAGACATCACGGGAGTGGGAAGAGGCAGGGTGCCAGGGAAGCTCTCAGGAATCCACAGGGATGACCCTACCTTGGACTGCTGGCAGTGATTGAGGGGGTGCCTGGACTGGTCTACTCTGGTGACCAGTCTAGTGAATATCCTAACTGTCATCATAGAGCCTTTATCCAGTGACTGATGGAGGCAGCTGCAGGGATCTGTGGCCCGGTGCCAGGCTGAGCTCCTGGAATCCAGTCGATGGGAGAGAGGAAGGATTCCTCCGGCAGGAGACATCAAGATCATGATGGGAAGACTTGCAGAGATGACTGGCCACACTGGTGGAGACCCATGAACTGTGGACTAGTGGCTGTGGAGCCCCCATGGGACTGGACTAGGCCCTCTGGATATGGAAGACAGGTGTTTAGCTTGAACTGTTTGGGGGACACCTGGGCGGGTGGGGGGGATCAAGGATCCATCCCTGGTGCCTGTGGTGTGACGCCTTGCTCAGCCTTGGTGTGGTGGGAAGGGGCTTGGACCTGCCTCGGCCCTGTATGCCCAACTCTGCTGACTCCCCATGGGAGACCCTGATTTGGAGGATGTGGGGTGGCTTGGGAGGGCGGGCTGGGGGATGGGAGAAGGTGGGATTTGTGGGTGGTATGTAGGGTGAGTAGAAAATTTCTTAATGAAAAAAAAAAGCTAACGACCCTTTGTGAGTAATAATATTCAACCAAGTAGAAATAGAAGGAAACCTTCTCAACCTGATGAAGTGCACTATAAAAATCCATACCTGAGGCCAGCAAGATGGCTCTGTGGGTAAAGGCATTTGCCTCCAAGTCTTAGTATCTATCTATGTTTGATCCCTGGGACTTACACAGTGAAAGAGAACCAACTCCTGCAAGTTGTCTCTGATCTCTGTTAGTGTGTTGTGGTACATGTGCACATGTGCCTCCCCACATATACAAAAAAAAAAAAAAAAAATCCAGAGCTAACATCATACTCAATGGTGAAAGACTGAAGGTATTTTCTCTATACAAAAATCAAGATAAAAAACAAGGCAAAGAACGTCCCCCTCTTGAGACATCTACTCACTAAGTAGACGAGCTTAAACCAGAAAAAGTACAATTATTTTGCAGATGACATAATCTTACATACAGAAAATTCTAAGAATTTGCTAAAAATCTTTGGAAATGAAAAGTTCACCAATGTTACAAAACACAAGATGAACACATAAAAATAACTTGTATTTCTATACCTAAAATGAGCAAGCCAAAAATAAAATAAAGCCAACTATGTAAACAATAACATTAGTTATAAATAGATTAAACAATTCAAACAAACACATGCACGCACGCACGCACACGCAGGCCTTGAGATGTCTCAGTGGGGTAAAGGCACTTCCTGCCAAGCCTGACAGCTTGAGTTTGTTTCTGGGATCAACATGGTGGAAGCAGAGAACCCACTCCCGAAAGCTGTCCTCTGACCTCCATATGTGTACACAAGCATGGTGCACACACACACAAAGAAATACAATTTAAGAAATAAAAATTAAAGAGTCCATAAACACATTGAAAGCAGAGGGATGGTAAAAGATAAAGAGAAGTGCCATTTTACCACTGGAAACATATTCTAAGGACCGTTAGCAGATGCCTGAAACCATGAATAGTATTCAAATCTTACAATACCTTGATACTTCATCTGATAATCAAGACAGCTACTAAGTGACCAACAGGTGGGAAGTGTGGACATGGCAAGGGATGACTCAACTGCAAGATTTCATCATGCCACTAAGAACTGCACATGATTTTAAATTTATGGCGTGAATTATTTCTGGAATTTTTCTTTCTTCTTTAAGTCAGTGTCTTCTTAGGCAGAGCAGGCTAACTTCACACTCAGAGATTTGTCTGCCTCTGCCTCCTGAGTGCTAGGTTTAAAGGTGTGTGCCACCATACTAGGCACCAACTTTAATATTTTAATTAGAATTATTGCATCACTGTGGACTTCAGAGAAGTGTATCTACTTGAAGTGCAACCACAGACAAGATGGTGGACTACTGCATCACTCAAACAAAAACCATAGGACATACAAGATAGCTATAGATTGAGAGTAGGCAGAGAGGGCTGGAGAGATGGCTCAGCAGTTAGGGGCACTTGGTGCTCTTACACAGGACCTGGATTCGATCTTAGCACCCACAAGGCAGCTAGCTCACAACCATCTGTAATTCCAGTCCCAAGGAATCTGACTTCCTCTTCTGACTTCTGTGGGCACCAGGCACACATGTAGTGCACTACATACGTATGTGGATGGATGAATCTTTTTTTTTTTTTAAAGATTTATTTATTTATTTATTATGTTTACAGTGTTCTGCTTGCATATATATTCCTGCAAGCCAGAAGAGGGCACCAGATCTCATTACAGATGGTTGTGAGCCATCATGTGGTTGCTGGGAATTGAACTCAGGACTTCTGGAAGAACAGTCAGTGCTCTTAACCTCTGAGCCATCTCTCCAGCCCCTGAAATCTTTATTATAAGATTACTCAATATTAGACAAATTTCAAAGCATATATATATGTGTGTGTATGTGTATATATATATATATATATATCAGAGAGAATATCAGGATATTAAACCTAATCAAGTCTCCTCATTCTCCCTCTTTTTGTTCCACATATCATAAAGGCAAATCTACTTTTTCTCTTTTCAAAATGCAATTAATTAAACTAACTAAAATAAATAAGTTGATAAAAGAAATAAACAACCCTCTTGCCATTTTTAGAATTACAAAAAATAATAGTTAAGTTCACAGGACTCACTCTTTCAGGCCTGCTCTCCCGGCCTGGTGGTTTCAGAATGTCATCCACATTCTTGGACTCAGGCTTCTTCTCAACCCGTGGAGCTGGAGGTGGCTGGTGGCCCAGGGAAGGAGCTGGAAGGGGCATTCGCTCCTCTGGGTAAGTTCTTCGCTCTCCTAGAGTTCCAGCAGTTGAATAACATTATTATTTACACAGTAATTACTGTGGAAGGTAGTAACTTTCTGTTCCCATCCTAATTATAATTCAGATCAGGTCTAATGAGGTGAGGGTCACTTTTAAATTTAATTAATACACAAATCTACTGCAATTGACAAAATGAAAAGACCAGCATATTTGGGGAAAACAGATTGTTCTGTAAAATATTGAATCCACTGTTATTCATATTAAATATAGGAAAACATTCAGCAACAGGACATAGAGAAGTAAATATTTTGCTAGATGACCCAAGCATGACCAATCCTGTACAAGTTCTATGACTTTTGCTTTATAGTTTAAGAGCAAGAGTCATTGCTTAGGAAAGCTTATTCCTGAGAACAGGTGGGAGTTTCTAGTTTAAGTGCAACTCATGGTAATGAGGAGATAAGACCAAATTCAGTGTCTAACAGTAAGTGCCTTACACTTTATCAATTCCATGGAACAGCATGGAGCCACTAAGAGGTTTGAATATGGGAAAATTTATATGATGCAGTTATTAAATAGAAGAAATACAATAAAGACAACTTTACGTAGGAGTGGGGACTCAACTTAGCATTGTAGCACTTGCCCAGCATGTGTGAGGCTTTGGATTTGATGCCTAGCACAGCCAAAAAAAAAAAAAAAAAAAAAAACCAAAACACACAAGAAAACTCCTGGCTTTACTCTTGATAACTTCATAAATAAGTATGATGAGAGAATGAGGGGTGGAGTGATGATTCAGCACTTAAGAGCACTGGCTGCGCTTTCAGAGAACCAAGGTTCAATTCCAGTACCAACACAGTGGCTTCGAACAACCTGTAACTCCACTTCTAGGGGCTCCTTGGGTACCAGGCATGCATACATTACACAGACATACACGCAGGAAAAGCACCCATACAAATAAAAAATGAAATAGTAATTTTAAAAAGAGAAAATGAGGGAAATATGTAAAATTAAAGTTACACTATGGTGTGTAGTGGGATTCTAAATGACTGTTCCTGTTTTTCAAAACTCCTTTAATAGTATAAAATTTAAAATTAAATTTTATTTCATTAATTACATCACTATTTTTTATAATAATGCTACCATCTCTTAAGAAATCTCAAGTACAGTTTATTATGAAAGTTTAAATCCACAGCTACAATGAAAACTACCTTCTATTTGTCTATATTTTCAACATAGTTGCTGACAGTAAGGCATCACTCTACCTCCAAACATGGATGGGCTTTCATAGGGTGGTCTATCAGACTTCCGGTCATAGGATGGCCTATCAAATCCTCCTCTTCTGGATGAGGAATGGTCTTTTTTGTCTCGATATGACTGGTTCCTACAGGGAGTTACAAGAGTTTTTGGTGAATATATAAATATTTGGAAGGTCTCTGCTTTGTAACACAACATCATTATCTGCCCATTGTCTCTATGGCACTTATTCCATAGTCAATATTGAAATTTTAAACTTGCCTTTTCACTTATATCTACCTAAAAATCTCAAGAGTTGTAAAAAATAAATTGCTTGCCTATAAATTAAGTACTTGTTGCATTTTATCAATAATATTATGCTGGTCCTGGTAGCACACGCCTTTAATCCCAGCACTCGGTAAGCAGAGGCAGGCGGATCTCTGTGAGTTCGAGGCCAGCCTGGGCTACAGAGTGAGTTCCAGGACAGGCTCCAAAAATACACAGAGAAACCCTGTCTAGAAAAAAAAAACAGAGAGAGAGAGAGAGACAGAGGGCAGGTGCTTCTCTGTGAGCCTGAAGCCAGCATGGTCTTCAAAGCAAAGTTCCAGGAAAGGCAGAGCTATATAATAGAGAGACCCTATCTAAAAAAATCAAACAACAAAAACCCAAGAAACCAAAACCCAACCACCTGGCCTTTGCTGAACTGACACAAGGTATTTCACACACACAGAAAGGCATTTTCTACACTGTACCTGTCATCTCGGGGTCTGCGCTCTCTGTCAAATCGATCCCGCTCATAGTCAAGAACACGATCCCGGTCTCTATCTCGATGTGTCTCTCGGTCCCTTTTAAAATCTCGATGATCTGCTGTATTACTTTGACGGTCAAAATAAGGTTCACGATCTCTGTCTCTATCACAGCGATCACGCTGGATTACATGCTCTATAAAAACATACAGAGTAAGAATTACAAGTGTTTTCAGAGCTAAAGCAAGAAGTACAATTTTAACTTCAGAAATAGTACAAATCAATGTCTTAAATTTAAGAACCTTTTAGTGATGTTAAAGGAAAGCCTAATCTTGCTAAGGAGGAAAATCTTGTAAATAATTAGGCCCTAAAGTTAAGCTTAAAATTACTTTTCTCTCTGGGAATCCTACCTGCATCAAAAGTTGACCTTTCAGGTAATGGATCTGGGCGTAGAGTTATTCTTTCTCCATATGGTATCTGTTCAACTTTATTAGTAGGCATATCTGGCAAAGAAAACCAGGGATGAAATATAAGAATGAAGCTTAAGAAAACCAAGCCTCAGGTTAATAATTCCTGTAGAAGTCTAGCATGGTAGTACACACCTCTAAACCCAGCACTCAGGGGGCTGAGGCAGGAGGATCTAGAACTTGCAGTGATTATGAACTACATAATAAGTTCCAGGGCCAGCAAGATAGTGACTCAAAAAACTTATAATCCCTTCTCCAGAAAACCACTTCCTGTCAGGTGCACTGGTATACACTCTAATACCAGAACTTGGGAGCTTAGGAACGGGAGTTTAAGGTCACTGTCTGGGCTAGTTTACATCAACTTGACACACACTAGAGTCATCTGAAAAGAGGGACCCTCAACTGAGAAAATGCCTCCATAAGATCCAGCTGTCAGGCACTTTCTTAATAGTGATTGATGGGGAAGAGCCCATCCTACTGTGGGTGGTGCCAGCATTGGGTGGGTGGTCCTAGGTTCTGTAAGAAAGCAGGTTGAATAAGCCATGAGAAGCAAGCCAGTAAGCAGCACCCCTCCATTGCCTCTGCATCAGCTCCTAACTTCAGGTTCCTGCCCTGTTTGAGTTCCTGTCCTGGCTTCCTTCCATGATAGATTACAATATGGAAGTGTAGCCAAATAAACCCTTATCTTTCCAACTTGATTTCTGGTCATGATGTTTCATCACAGCAATAATAACCCTAACTAGGACAGAAATCCTCTGCTACACAGTGAGTTTGAAAGTCTCACAAAATGAAACTTATTAACACCACGGCAAACAATTCCTATAGAGCCCCAGCCATATTTCACCATCATTACTCACCTCGGCCATGGCCATAGTCAACAGTGTGCTGCACTGGTGGTGGTTTGGACATGGGTGGCATACCCATAGGCATTGGGCCAGGAGGGGGAAGGGAAGAATGAACAGGTGGGGGTGGTAATACGGGAGCAGACTGAATTGCTGCCGTGTCTGACTTGAACTCTGAACTCAGTCCTTGCTCGATGTTTGTGTCCCAGAGCCCGTAGAAAGAGTCTTCGTCCCAGCGCTCCTGTTTCGTAGAAGGAGTTTTCCGCTTTAGAACTGGTGGAGGAGGAGGCGGTGGGGGAGGCGGCGGAGGAGGCGGTGGTGGTATTGGCACAGGCGGCCGAGTCATAGGAACGGATGATCTTGCTGGTGGAGCAGAGGGTCTTACGACTGACCCGGGTGGCTTACTCATAGGAGGGCGTGGTCTATAGGCTCCTGGAGGCTAGGGAGAAAGCAAACGGCTTAGGAAGCTAGTCACCACATACACTGTCACAGATGAGTGGAAATTAAAATCTAGTTCTCAATCAATTAAAAAATTAATATACAAGATATATTCAAAGTGTAAAGCTTTTGTGCTTTTAAAGACACTAGTAGACACTGGGGAGATGGCTCAGTGGTTAAGATCCCTCACTGCTCTAGCAGAGGACACAAGTTCATTTCCTCGTACCCACGCTGAGTGGACCATCTGTAACTCCAGCTCTAGGAGGACCTAAGAACTCTGGTCTCTGTGGGCACCTACACACACATAGCTACCGCACACATATACATAATGCAAAATGCGTGCACATGTGTGCCTGTATTCTCTCTCTCTCCCCCCCCCTCCCCCAGGGCCTAGTGGTATATGCCTTTAATCCCAACACTTGAAGATCTCTTGAGTTCAAGGCTAACCTAGTCTACATAGTAAGTTCCAGACCAGTCAAGACTACATGCTGAAACTCCATCTCAAAAAAAAAAATTTTTTTTTTAAGTAAGATACCAGCAGGAGATGGGGAGATAACTCTGCCAGTAAAATGCCTGCTATGCAATATGAGGACCTGAGTTCAAGTAACAGAACTCACATAAAAAATTTGCACATGGTTTGGAAGGATGGTTCAGTGGTTAAGAGCACTTCCTACTCTTGCAGAGTACCTGAGTTCAGTTCCCAGCACTCACATGGTGGCTTACAACCAACCATCTGTGACTCCAGTTCTAAGGGACCTGATACCTTCTGACCTTTGAGAGCATCCATGTGGTACATACACAAACAAAATATTTACAAACATAAAATAAAAATAAGTAATTCTTTTTTTAAAATTGGAAATGGTGGTACAACTGGGGAAGCAGAGACAGGCAGACCCTGGAGCTTCCTTGACCAGGAGTTCTAGTCTAATGTGAGCCCCAGGTCTGTGAAATATCTACCATCTAAAAAACAAATACACAGTTGTTTGAGCAACAATAACTGACGTTGACCAGTGGTTTCCATACATACGTACACACACGTGTACTCATGTGTGCACACATACACAGAAACACCAGCAGGAAAATGAAAAACAGGCCACAGAAAAGGAAAAACATAGTAATGTCATTCCTAATAAAAATAATTGAATTCATAACATATAAAACTTTTGTAACTCTAGCTGGGCATGGTGGCATACCCCTTCATCCTTCCAGGGAGGTAGAGGTGGATCAGTTCAAGGCCATCCTCAGCTACATAGTTAAGTTTGAGACCAGCCTGGATTATGACACCTTGTTTCAAAGATAAACAAACCACCGATAATCGCAGAATTTAGGAAGAAGAGGTAAGTGGATCTCTGTGAGTTTAAAGCCAGTCCACCTGGCCAGGTAGTGGTGGCACATGCCTTTAGTCCCAGCACTTGGGAGGCAGAGGCAGGCGGATCTCAGTGAGTCAAGGCCAGCCTGATCCACAAATCGAGTGCCAGGACAGCCTGGACTGTTACACAGAGAAACCTTGTCTTGAAACCACCCCCTACCCCCAAAAAAAGAAAAAAAAAAAAAAAAATGAAGTATCAACTTTTGCTGTGACATGAACTCAAAAATGTTATGCTAAGTAAACGCAGCCAGATTCAATTTATATGAAATACTCACAGAGGCAAAACTACAGAGACAGAAAATGTGCTAAAGGCTGCTTGGTGCTAAGGAAGAACTATAAGCTAGTACAGATATTTTACTGGATAAGATGTTTTTAAATTAGATTATAGTAACACGTGCTCAGTGAATTTAGTTTAAAAGCCAGTGAGAGGCTAAGGAGATTGCTCAGTCAGAAAAGTGCTCAAATAAAAACACTTCCTTCACATTTCTCTTACTCTACTGGTTGTGGTCTATTTATTTTACAGTGACAGCTATTTTGGACCTTGGAAAGCCAACAGTATAAATTACTTATGTTCATCTGGAGGTTGTGCTTTAAAATTAGACTTTTGGGGCTGGAGAGATGACTCAGTGATTAAAAGCACTGGTTGCTCTTCCAGAAGACTCAGACATGGTAGCTCACCACCATCTGTCTTCAGTTCCAGAGGCTCTATCATCCTTTCCTGGCCTCTATGAGCATGAAGCACCTAAGTGGTACATTTACATTAATGCAAACACTCATACTTGTAAAATTAAAAATAAATATATCTTAAGAAAAAGACACATATTTTAAAAATAAATAAAATCAGGGCTTTTGAGTAAAAATGGACTTTACTAATATTAATTAACATGGGAAAAATTTGGGAGGGGGTTTCAAGACAGGGGTTCTCTGTGTAACCCTGGCTTGCCTTGAACTCTGAGATCTACCTGCCTCTGCCTCTGCCTCCCAAGTGCTGGGATTAAAGGCATGTGCCACCACCACCCAGCAGCCTGAAAAACTATTAATGTTACTTGTCACCAACAATGTATACAAGGAGGCTGTAGAGATGGCTCAGGAGGTAAGAGCACTCACGCTCTTCTAGAGGACCTGAATTTAGTTCTCAGCACCCACACTGGGTGGCTCACAACTGTCTATAACTTCAGTTCCAGGGGATCCAATGAAAGCTCTCTTCTGGTCTAGAGCACCCACAAACACATGACATATATTCACACAGACAGGCACACACACTTAAAAAAAAATCTTAAAAATATATACTGGCTATGGTACAGATGCTATACAACTATATAAGAGAGTAGTTTGAATGTGTTAAGAGTAAGTTTTAAATGCCTTTATTAATTATTTGTCAGGTCAGTACTTAATTTTATTAACAAATATGAGACCAATTGTGTGGGGGTATTGTGTTCCCCAAAATATTGTGTATGCTAATAAACTTATCTGGGGTCAGAGAACAGGACAGCCACAATATGAAACAGAGGTTAGGCAGTGGTAGCATACGCCTTTAATCCTAGCATTCCAGAGACAGAAATCCCTCTGGATCTCTGTGAGTTCAAGGCCACTTTGGAAATGGCCAGGTGTGGTGACCCACGCCTTTAATCCCAGAAAGCACGCCTTTAATCCCAGGGAGTGGTGGTAGAAAGCAGAAAGGTATATAAAGCGTGAGGACCAGAAACTAGAGGCATTTGCCCTGGAGAGGCCTTTGGCCTGGAGAAGCATGTGGCTGGTTAAGCATTCAGGCTTCTAGCAGCAGTTCAGCTGAGACCCATTCTGGATGAGGGCTCGGGCCATCCAGTCTGAGGAAACAAGACCAGCTGAGGATCCAGCGAGGTGAGATAGCTGTGGCTTATTCTGTCTCTCTGACCTTCCAGTGTTCACCCCAATAACTGGCTCAGGTTTGATTTTATTAATAAGACTCTTTAAGACTCATGCAACACAATTGTCTCTGGCTATGTCTGGCAGGTAGACTTAAAAAGCAGCATTATTTGAGCAGAGAGAATGTCTTTATTTCCCCCTGCCCCCAAAGACAGGGTTTCTCTGTGTAGTGCTGGCTGACCTGGAACTCACTCTGTAGACCAGGCTGGCCTAGAACTCACAGAGATCTGCCTGCCTCTGCCTCCTGAGTGCTGGAATTAAAGGCGTGAGCAACCACCATTCGGCTGAGAATGTTTTACTTTTGACTGAAGTTTCCCACTTTAGGAATTTAAAATATCCAAAATAAAAACCTGATACAAAGAAATTCATTAAAGTTGCATTAATAATAGTGAAAGATTAAAAGAAAATAACCAGCATAAATGAAACAGTTCAATAAATTACTGTGCATCAAAACAGTAACATATAGCAATATGGGAAAGCTTGTTTTGTCAGATGAGCAAATGGATCTATAATCTAGAGCTGTGCTTCTCATCCTTCCTAATGCTGCACCTTTAATACAGTTCCTCATGGTGTGATGACCCCCAACCATCAAATCATTGCATTGCTACTTCGTAACTGTAAGTTCGCTACTGTTGTGAGGACTAGTTAGGTATGTAGCATCCACCATCAGGCTCACAACTGCCTGCAACTCTAGCTCCCAAGTATCTGACAGCATTTTCTGAGCTCTGAAGGCACCCACAGCATGTACATAAACTCCAACGCAGACAGATATACACTCACACATATAAATAAGTCTTTTAAATACAACGTCTGTTTGGCTTAGTACATAGTAATACTGCCTAACGTGGAGTAGGGGGTAGGCACTGCTCCAAATACAAGAAGAGTATGAGAGAACTTTTTTGATGTGATGGAAATTTATTATTTTAATACAGTTGTTAGATAGTGGGGCTGGAGAGTTGGCTCAGTGGTTATGAGTATCTGTCATTTCTTTTTACAGAGAACCAGGTTTGATTCCCAGCACTCACATGGAGGCTCACAACCATCTGAATCTTTACCTCCAGTCCCAGGGTATGTGAAGCCCTCTTCTGACCTTCATGGGCTAGGCAAGCTCATGGTGTAAATACATACATGCAGGCATTCATACACATACTAAACAAATCTAACAACAACAATAATTTAAAAAGGAGTAAGGGCTGGGGAATTAGCTCAGTGGTAGATCCCTTGCCTACCTGAGAGATACTCTGGGAGCAACACACTGGATTCAGTCCTCAGGATCATACTCTCCTCCAAACCCTCACAGTTGTAAAGTCCAAGGCCTGGCAAGATGGTACCTGCTGCCAAGCTAATAATCTGAGTCTGATCCCTGGGGATCCACATGGTAGAAGAACTGACTCTAAAACACTCTCTTCTGATTTTCCCATGGGCACTATGGCATGACCCACACACAAAATAAATAAATGTAATTTTAAAAAATAGTTCATCACCAAGTTAAAGGTAAAATAACAATGTAAGAAAAAAAATCCAAATAAAGCAGTAGAGCTTAATCACTCAACTTTTTTCTTTGAGACAGGTTCTCATACCACTAGTGGAGACTAGCCTGGAATTCATAGATGTCCACCTGCTTCTGCCTCCCAGGTGTTAGAATTAAAGGCATGTACCACCCACCATAACTGGCTCACTCAACTTTTTCTTGCTATTGTTTGAAGGGCACTGGCTGTGTGCCAAGCTATAATATTAGAGACCAATGGAAAAGGAGCACTATGAGTACCCATCTAGCCCTACCTAGATGAGACCCAGGACTATCTGAAATGAACAGATTGGGTGGGGGAGGGGTGGGGACAGTACTTGCTGTGCAAGCAGAAGGACCTGAGTTCAGACTCTAGACCACTCAGGTAAAAAAGCAAATAATAACTGCAGTGCTGGGGAAGTGAAGGCAGGCAGATTCTGAGGGCCGGCTGCCCGGACAATCTAGCAAGACATAGGACGGTGACTCAGGCTGATATCTGGTCTCCATATGTGCACACACACAGGAAGCACTACCCCCACAAGTGTAGATACACCACATAACATAACACACACAAGTATTGGGAAAATCCTACCACCAAACTCAGGTTAGTACCTTGGCAGCAACTACTATCCTGCCAGCAAACCCTTGTTCTTTAAAAACGTGGGGGTTTAGGGAAGAGTGCAGTACTGAGGACTGAATACAGTGAACAGGAAGCTACAGAGTTCAGGTGTGCTTGGTCTATTTACCAAAGTCTAGGGAAAGGAGCGATTCTTGCATGTGTCTAACTACTGTGAAAGACGTTCAAAACTTTCCCTTTTCCAAAATTTATGTTTTTACAATGGAAATTTATGCTTATTGCAATTTTAAAAATCTAACATCATATAAACATACGCAGTAAAAACCATTTCATTTTCTGAACACACATTTCCCCCATACCGGATATATCCCAGGTCTTGATGCATTCTGTAGTCTTGAGTCCTGGGGTGGTGGATGGTCAGCCATCTGTGGCTCAGACCCAAACTCTTTCAACTTTTGAAGCTGTTCTTTCTGTTCTCTGTAAACAAATGAAATTGCCATTGTACTTAAAGCATATTTACACCATCCCTAAACAACTATAATTAAAACCAAATTTTAAAAAATAAGAAAGAAAAACAGCAAAAACTTTATCCTAAAACTCTGTGCAGAGCCCACATTGCACCTCTGTGGTAATATTTTCTTGCTTTTTACACAACTAACCCATCAGCCCTCTGAGACTTACAATCATAAATTATCAATGATCTTCAAAGACAGACTTTACAGCCTGCCTCCATAGTATATTGCCTACCCATCATGTTTCTCCTTTAACCAATCCCAAATTTTCTCTTGCTAATTTTTTTCATTACTTCAAGAGTTACATAACAGACCGTGAGTAAAATATAGTCTAGGAAGGCTTTTTTAGGCGTCTGTAGGAGGCTTGTTTTGTTTGGGAGATGGAGGTGTGAAACAGTCTCATGTACTCCAGGCTGGGCTCAAACTGGTCAAATCACTCTGAACTCTTTCCTAATGCTCTTGCCCTCACTTCCCATGCGCTGGGATTACAGTATGCACCACCACACTTGCCTCTCACATCAGAGTTTAAAACTGGAATTAGCCATCATTATTTACAAAGGAAATATTTCACATAGAAATTGAGTTTTTAAAGAGTTTTGATTAATATCAGGCCTACATTCTCCCAAGTCAACAACTAGTTATGTGGAGCCATAGCTGCCCATGTTAGATGAAGCAGTTCATCAAAATCCTCACCACACTCCAGACTTCTACCTGGTCCACTGTCATTCATTTTTGTTGCTTGTCTCTTTAAAAAAAATTTTCTTTACATTATTTATTTTTATTTTGTGTGTAAGTGTTTTGCCTGCATGTGCATTCAGTGCCCATGGAGGCCAGAAGAGGGCGTTGGATCCCCTTGGAACTGGAGCTACAGACTGTTAGCTGCCGTGAGGGTGCTGGGAATCGAACCTCACTCCTCTGGAAGGGAAGTCATTACTCTTAACTACTAAGCCATCTCTCCAGTCCTACTTGCCAGACTCTTAAGAGCATTTTAGTTTACTATCCGCTTTAGATGGTGAGAACACTCACCGGTCTATAGTCTTAGAAAAAATACTTCATATTCATAAAGATTAATTCTCATCTTCTACATTTACAGTGTCTACTACAACCTCTCCAGAATTTTTACAATATATCTTTATATACAATATTGTCACTCAAATGGACAAGACATACATAAGGCTTGTTACTGGCTCACGTAAATATTGTTTACAGTATTCCTTGTCTTTATAAAGGCATAATATAATCTATGTATTCTCAACTACAATCACTATTTTCCATTACTCCATATATTTAGATTAGGTTCTGTTGCCTAGGAAAAGGTTCAAGGAAAAAAAAAGGTGACTAAGCGGCACCTTTCATCCGGCAAGTCTATGCAAAGCAACAATGCATGAAAAAGTAATTTTAAGTAAGGAAAGGGAAGAAACTGGAAGTTTAGTAACCAATCACCAATCTGTTTTTGTTCGCCATGAAAACATAAGATTTTAGAGTCAGAGTTCAAATTCTGGGTCTGCTGAAGTGAATTTTCAGCAAGTCTTAGTGTTATTTGTGAAATGAGAATGATATTATTTTTTCTACAAGCCTTTAGACAGGTAAGTTATTTAGACAGGTAAGACGGGAGGATCAGCGCAGTGCCCAGCACAGAGTAGGTGTGAATTAAAAGTGCCCACAATTTAGAAGCAAGTAGTTCAATGTTCTAGAGCAAGCCTTACATCATGTTCATGAGTAACCTAGAAAAAAGGACTGCCTCAGACTCTTCTACAGACCAAAGAAACCGTTGTGCTACCTGGAACACAGTCTTTCATTTTTACCTATAGTTATGTTCTGTCACACTTTTCTAGTACTAATGTTTCAGTTACAAATTCAATTAGTATAACCTGCCAATGTAGACCAGAATTGAAAGATGAAACGCACATCAGAATCTATCAAAACTTTACCATTTATTTTCTCAAAAACCTGTTTGGAATAAAACAAAACAAAACCAAAAAACCTTACTATCGCAATTATATGAGGAACATTATAACACCCACACAGTTGATTATAAGTGAAAAAAAAAAATCCAACTTCACAATGAAAATACAGGAAGGAATACCTGCTTCCAGGTAAAATGAAAGATTAACATGCCCCAAACAAAGAATCAGTACTCAGACAAATCTGAAGACACTCCCAGGTAAACCATTCTTAACACCAGCAGAGAAAAAGAAAGCACCTTCCACCATCGCATCAAAGACTAGGGACTATGAAGCCTATCAGATCCAATGCCAAAGAGCCAACTGCCTACTGAAAACAATAAAGGCTCAATATACGAGTCCAGTGAAACCCAGAGTCCTGAGAGGTTGACATCTAACACTTGAAACATGCACACACAAGGCATGCCAGCAACACATCTACAAGGCCAAGAACAGCAATCAATTTGCATA
Source organism: Peromyscus melanophrys (assembly GCA_902168415.1). Lineage (NCBI taxonomy): Eukaryota > Metazoa > Chordata > Mammalia > Rodentia > Cricetidae > Peromyscus > Peromyscus melanophrys. The sequence goes on from CABHPR010097343.1 coordinate 18,273, forward strand.
TCCTAGAGCATATTGTATAATTAACAGTTTCCAAATACCCATCCTAACCCCCAAACAGCACTGAATAACCAGAAATATAAATTCAAAGTATGTGATAAGAAATAAGGTGTAAAAGAGTACCATTAAAAACGCTTCATTTAAAAAAAAAAAAAGATAGTATGAAAAATCTGTTTGAACTAAAAGAAACGATCTTAAGGAGTGCACTTACCGAAGCATTTTCAATTCCTGTGCAGCTTTCAAAATGATTTCGTGCTGCCTCTGACTGAGAACCATTACCCCTCCAAGGCCTTGGTCAGAGTCTAAATTTGCATCGGACCCCATCATTTCAGAGGAATGATGTGAGGATGGCATATGTTCCGCCATGGGGGAATGTCTATCCACATCAGACGGGTACCATCTGTCTGACAACCGTTCTCTTTCCCAGTCCATTCTGTCAGGAACATAATCTCTCTTTTCCCGCCATGTATCTCCTCTTTCTGGATACTCTCGAATCCTCAACTCACCCCTATCCCGGAACTCTCGGTCATACCCATGGTCTCGATTTCTTTCTTCTCTCCATCTATCATCCTGGTATCTATCCAAAGGTGGAAGAGGTGGGAGGGGTGGCAAAGGCGGAAGAGACGGAATATCCCGTTCATGGAACTGTGATTCTTGTTCATCCAGTGGTCTCCCGTAATCTCTGTCCCACTCATTATCCACACTTCTATCATACAGATCCACGGGTCTTCTAATCCGATCCACGTCTCTGTCTAAGTCCCTGTCCATTTCCCTGCCATAACCCTCATCCATATCCTGATCTCTTTCCCAATCGTCCCACCAAGGGCCTCGTCTGTCCTCTCTGCTGTAGGGATCTAGTGCATCATCTTGATAGTCATGGTCACACTCTCTCCAGTATTTCTCTCTATCCCAGTCATCGAGTCTTTTTCGCTCAATTGGAGCATTTCTACCATCTAATGGGAACTCTTCATGTCCTCTCTCTTCTCCATGGTTCCACGGAGCTCTTGGAGGCTCATCTCGGTGATAAGGATACATTTTCTCCCCACTATCTCCTGGTTCCGGCCTGAATGGAACTCTATCATGACCAAAATCTGGCCTCCCTAGTGCCCTTTCTCGACTGCCTGAGCCCCGAGGTGGTCCCCTCTCCCTGCTCCCAGCTCTTCGGGGGGGTCCTCTCTCTCTACTCCCAGCCCTTCGAGGAGGTCCTCTCTCCTGACTGCCAGCCCTGCGAAGTGGTCCCCTTTCTCGGCTGCCAGCTCTACTGTCCTGGCTGTCTTGTGGACCTCCTGGTACTTTATTCCGGCTGCTTCCTGTTCTCACCAACACCCTGTCCTGACTGCCTTCTCCTCTGTTCATTTTCTCATGACTGTCTTCTCTTCTACCCATCATCTTATCATGGAAGTCTTCTTGCTTGACCAGCCCCGGGCCTTGACTAATTGTCTGGCAATGGCCTCTGTTTACTAGTCCTTTATCCCGTGTAACTTCCACTCTGTAAGATGAGCTGCTGCCTTTGCCTTCTAATCTATTTTCTCTGCTGTCTGGCTGAGGCAGACCTTTTCCTTGGTTGTTCTCTGAGTGGAACAAACCAACACCCAAAGGTTTGAAGTCATTATCTGCAGCCGCCGTGGCTGCTGCTGCTGCTGCTGCTGCTGCTGCTGCTGCTGCTGCTCCCTCAATGTTCTCTAGTTTGAAGGAAAAGGTGGCTAGAGTAGGTACAGGTTTATTTGCAAAGAATACAGGCTTTGTATTTGTACCTTGGGCTTTGTCCATTTTAGTCTCCATACTTTGAGAATTCTGGTTCCAATTAGAGGGCTCTAAGGGCCCTTTCGCGACTTGGCCTTTAGGTGGCTCTTGCTGAGAGTTGCTTAGATTCTCATTTGACTGAGCCGCCTTGGTGTCCTTGACATCTGCAGCAGTGGAAAATGCATCTGATTGCATTTTAAAATTCTTCTGCTGGTTACTACTTGTGTCTGCTAATGGTTCTTTGTTTCCTGAAAGAGGTTCTGCTTGAGACTTAGGTTGCTGCTTAGGTTGCTGCTGATGCTGCTGTCCAACAGTTGCTTTGGGGCCTTTCCACTGTGATCCACTCTGTCCAGGGCTTAGGGATGTATTGGGAGTTATATAAAATTGAGATGCTGGACCCCGGGGGATCCTTCCCCATTTGCTTTTAGTGCCCTCTGCTGGGTGACTTTCATATCTGGGTCTTGGCCCATCGGGGCGATTTCCTTCAAAACGAGGCCCTTTGGGTCTCGGTCCTTCACACCTTGACCCTAAATCCTCAAATCTTCGAGGACCATCAAATCTACAAGTAAAACAAAAGATATTACTCAAGACAGTAAAGCAGGAAAAGAAAATTCTCCATGTAAGATTATTTAAGGCACTCTTGCCTCAGATTTGTTTACAACAGCGACTCAGTCATTAGCAAACCCCACGCCACCTATCAGAAACCAGAACGGTAAGGCAGCAGTGCCTGGAAGATTTCAGGTCTAGATTCAGAAAGCATGCCAACATTATCTAACCCACTCAAGCAATGTGCAGCAAGTCACTGATCTACTGAAATGTTACAAAGCAATTTTAAGTGTTGTGCCTTAGTACATGGAATAGTCCACTCCTTTTTAACAGAAAAGAAATTCCATAACTATGAGTACTTTTAGGGTTAAATTATAACTAAAAACCAATTAGCAGGAATATACAATATAATTATAAATATTGTTGGAGCCAGAACTAAAATCTTAACAAATGTCACATACATGCATGCACAAGCATACACACACACACACACACACACACACACACACACACACACACCCCAGGCATATTTTAAAAGTGTTCTCTAAAGTTTTTCAAGGTCTGGTCAGAAACGTGTTTGCTATGGACCACCACTAATTAAAGAAACATTCCATCCAAAAGGCAGTATAAAAAATAATGTCATCGGAGCCCTCAGAATCTACAGTCAAATAAAAAACAGTAAGCGTAGAAAAAGTGTCAACAGACAAAAAGACAACAGGCAGAGAACGGTCAGCACGATCCAGGTGAGAGGGGCACCTCCACAATGGTTTATAGGGGCAGAAGGCTTCGCGTGAAACTTGAAAGGCAGCTTCTGACAGGATGGCAAGGGTGCCTCGGGCTAAGAGATGGAAAAAGGCAGAGAAGCACACACCACGTGTGCAAATGGTTTCGTGTGGCTGGAGCAGAGGGGGGTTGGGAAGGGGTAGAAAGACAGTGCGCTAAGGACTAAGGCCAAGAGGCAGGTGACTGCCAGTCTCTAAAAGGCCTTGTGTGTCTATCTGCCTTGTACGGCAGGCTCTACTGCTGAGATCCAATACTCACCCTCTCCAACTCTAATCCAGTTCCAGGGGATCTAGTATTTTCTTCTGACCTCTGCACTTAACAGGCAAGAACATGGTCCACAGACATGTATGCAGGCAAACACTCATACACAATAAATAATAAATAAATAAAGATGAGTAGATGTGGCAGTCTGTTTGTGCACGGGGTGGGGGTGGGGTTAGTCAGGGGTCTCTGGGACAAACTGGCTAGCTAACTTAGCCAGATTAGCCAGTTCTGGGTTCAGCAAGAGACCCTGTCTCAGTAAAAACAGATTATGAAAGGAAGTCACTAACAATCCATCTCTAGCTTCCACATCCACACCCAAACATGTGCATCCACATATATGTCACACACCATACACAGACACACCCACAAGATAAAACAGGCTGAGCAGTCAAGGGTGACAGCTGCTCTTGCAGAGGACCAGAGTTCAGTTCCCAGCATCTATGTCAGGTGACTCAGACAACTGTAATTCCAGTTCCAAGGAATCTTCTTCTGGCCTCCACAGGCACACACACACACATAAATTAAAATAAAATAACAATAATAAAGGACAGAGGTCTTGACTCTCTCTCTGTGGGTCAACAGAGAACAGGATCAGTTGAGGTGTCTGCTGAGAATAAAGGGGATTTGGAATGGCAGCCAAGAGAAGCTAGGTATAAGGATCACCTATGACCACATGACCAGTTGTAGAAATAAGAATTCTAGGGTTAGAGAGATGGCTCAGAAGTTAAGAGGATGTACTGCTCTTGCAGAGAACCTGAGTTCAGTTCACAGAACACATGTCCACAGCTCACAAATGCCTATAACCTGAGCTCCAGGATATCCTTTGGTCTCATGTGCATATACCCATACACATAATTAAAAAATAAAACATATTTTTTAAAAACTTTAAGAGTTATGAGTATTTCTTAGTTCAATAATATGTACTGGAATATATGCAAAGGTATTAACCAATTATTTTTGGTTCATTTGTTTTCTTTTCTGTCATTCAATAGAAGATATGTTAGCAATAAGTTTTATATGCTAGTGTTAAAGCTACAGAGTATTAAAGAATGTGATGAGCAAGAAGTGAACACTATGTCAAAGACCTCTAGAGGGAAAGGAGTAGTGGTTTGGGTTGTCCAGTCATAAACCTCACACCAGGTATAAAATCTCCCTGTGGACCAGTGCAATCAGAAACATACATAGAAAGGAAATGAGAAATGAAGTTGAGCCCACTTTGCAAACCTATCACAAGAAAGTAGAAGACACATCAACCCACAATAAAGAGAGGGGACCATCAGTAGACCAGAGTCTTGGGTTTGAGGTATTTTTAAAATTTTATTTTGCTTTGTTTTTATAGACAAGGTGTCTATCTCAGGCTGGCCTTGAACTCCACCTCCCCCAGCGCTGGGATTATGTGTATATATATATATATATACACACACACACACACACACACACACACACACACACACACACACACACACACACACAGAGGCATAGTTCACCATTCCAGTTTGTAGAGTTGCTGAGGATCAATCAGAGCCTCTACATGTTAAGAGAAATACTCTGCCAGCTGAACAATATCCTTAGCCCTTGTTTTTAAATTCTGGAAGACAAGTAACAGCAAAATGTTATGAGCAGCAACTTTCAAAAGAACTGTGCTGATAGCAGGGAAAGAGAAAGTGAAAACGTGGCTGGTGGGCCTGGAGAGATGGCTCAGAGGTTAAGAGCAGTAGCTGCTCTTCCAGAGGACCTGAGTTCAATTCCCAGCAACCACATGGTGGCTCACAACCATCTGTAATGAGATCTGGTGCCCTCTTCTGGCCTGCAGGCATACATGCAGATAGAGTACTTGGTACATAAATTATTTAAATAAATAAATATTTTTTAAAAAGTGGCTGGTTTGTCTACAGAACCCAAGAAGGTTAAGAATCCGAAGTACCAGAGATGTGGAGGAAAGACAGGAGTTAAAATACTTATTCATCTTCTCAAAATAAAAGATATAACAAGCCCATCAAGTGTGGTGGTTAATGGTCTTGAAATGGATCCAGGCCTGGAAGAAGAACCAAGGCCAAGGTAGATGAACCCCAAAGAAAACCTGAAACTTAGCACCCAAGCTCTGCTCCCCCAGGAACTAACTATTACTGTACTGGAAATTATCAACTTATAATAATTGAGATTTGTTCAACCAGGAGATGGCATACCATCCAAGAGCTGGACTGGGAACGCATGTCAACAGCGCGGTCACTGTGTGAATTAAGGGGACAGGTCTGTGGCAATGAGAGCAGTTAGAAGTGCTGACCACTGTCCCGAGAGCACTGACAGAGAACCTGCTTGCTAACGAGGTCTGGAATTCGGACTGGGATGGCCCAGCGGGGAAGCGCTGCCCAAAGATGACCAAGAGACAGCCATCAACGGGACATGCGTCCTTTTAAGAACTTACACCTTGAAAGACAAAACAACAATTTCAAACGTGAAGTAATAAGTATAGCTGACCACATATATATATATACTCCCCATTACCTTCTCTTGCCCCACCTACTTCCAATGAACCCCTTCTTCCTAACCATTACCCGCTCCTTTATATCTGTGTGTGCATCCCACTGAGTTTAATTAGGGCTGCTTGGATGAGCCTAGATCGAGGGTTATTTATCAGAACATGGGCAGTTTAACAGTGGTGTAGCCACAAGGGCTACAGCATCAGCTCTCAACCTGTGGCACAAACGACTCTTTCACAGGGGTCACATATCAGATATTCCAGATATCAGATATTTACATTACAATTCACAAAAGTAGAAAAATTACAGTTATGAAGTAGCAACAAAATAACTTTACGGTTGAGGGTCACCACAACGCGAGGAACTGTGTTAAAGGGTTGAGGAATTAGGAAGGTAGAGAACCACTGGGCTAGAGAGATGACTCAGTAGTTAAGAGAATTTGTTCTTGAAAAGGAACCAGGATCAGTTCCCAGGACCCATATGGTGGCTCACAACCACCCATAATTCCAATTCCAGGAGATCTGACACCATCTTCTAAACTCCAAAAGCACCAGGCAATAGAGTCTGGTGACACATGCCTTTAATCCCAGTACTGGGAGACAGGCATGTTGATCTCTGAGTTCAAGGCCATCCTGGTGTACTAGAGAGTCCAGGACAGCCAAGACTACACAGACAGACCTTGTCTCAACATCTCCCTCATTCAGGGACCATGCAGTATACATACATGCAGGCAAAGCATACATACATATAAGATAAAAAATGAACCCCTACCTAAAAAAAAAAAAAAATCAAAGATATCATTAGTCCTTTTTTTTTTTTTTTTTTTTTTTTTGTTTTTTGTATATAGGCTTTGCCTGCATGTATGTCCCCCTTCCTTTAACCACCACCTTTC
>CABHPR010097348.1:0-14582 GCA_902168415.1 Peromyscus melanophrys
AAAAAAAAAAAAAAAAACTAAAGATAAATGTGAGGAAGCAATGAACTCAGATCCAGCTCAAGTTACCCTAGATACCACACAGGAGGAGACTGTAGCCATAAGGAAGTGGGTTTCTGGCTTGCATTCCCTAACATCAAAGGAAAGGGCAATGGTGTGCATCTGAAAAGAAGAACACTTTCCTCAGACTCTGAAGTCAGGCAGATTTCAGAGGGAGGAGGGGTGCAGGGATGCCTCAGCTGCCATTACCAATATCACAGATGGGGTGGCGTAAACAACAGGCATTTTCTTCTGTGGTTCTGGAAAGTGGAGTCTGATACTGAGTGCCATCTTGGCTCTTGTGAGGCTTGGCTTGCAGATGTCTGCCTTGTCACTGTGTCCTCGAATGACAGAGAGAGGAAAGGGTGCGCGAGTTCTCTTGCTCCCAGCATGAGGGTCTAGTCTCAGCACCCTGCACAACATGCATTACCTACCGCAGGCTTCCGTACGGGTGTACGAACACTGAGGCCTCTGGCTTCAACATGTGTGGGGAAATAAAAACGTCCATTCATTTAACATGGGGAGACACATAGATAAGGAAAGGAACTTAAGCTCTGGTGGAATGAAGAAGATAAAGAGAAATCAGAGGGGCCTGTAAGATGAGGTGTAACTGGATTTAAAATAAAAGAAGGAAAAGAAGAAGCATGCCTAAGCACATGTGGCCTCCTTCTGTCCCTTGGGATCCTATTTGTCCTGTGCATAATTTCCTTCACCAGCTTCTGGTTGTGAAAATAAATGTGGGATACTCAAGTTTTCAGGATAATTTTAAACTGCATTAAAATTATGAAGATGAAGCTAATGATTCTACTTGAATGCTGAGGACTGATTTAATTCTTTGAATAAAAGAAGTACCGACTCAATGTCTTTTAAATAATATCTCCAAATCCCTATGACATAGAATAGACAATGTATGCTCTTTTCTCCTCCATGGCCCTCTCACAGGCTGTGCTCTATCCTACCGTGGTCAAGGGATGGATCACAAGAACACGTGTTGTAGGAAATTGCTAGCCAGTCACAGACAGAGTCACAAACCAGTGTGAGCCAAGCTTTGTTAAGAATGAATGTTAAACACAAACCCAAGAGGGATGGGGAAAGCCAGGAAACGCACCTTCTTGCTAAACTCACCTTAGAAATCCACCATTGTAAGCATTTGTGTAGTCCACTAAAAGGCACAAAAATTAGCAAACTTAAGTCAAAAAGCACAAAATCAGAATAAAACTATTCAATGGTCCTCCAACATTTTGTAAGACTTAGGAGCTTCCAGACACATTTACTCTAAGAGCCAACTCTGTTTCCCAACACAAGAAAACAACCAAGGTCACCATGGAGCAGGCCACAGTTACTCTGACATTTCAAAGAGAGGGTCCTGCAGGACACAGTAGGCTGGCAGGCTGAGCTTCTCTGCTGCCCAACGCAAGTATACAACAAAGGTCACCCACAGAAGGTCACTGTTACCCTGACATTTCAAAGAGGGGTCCTACAGGATACAATAGGCTGATGTGGATCAGAGCCCCTTAGGTTCAAGGGGATTAACATGTGGAAATCCTATTGGCACAGACTGGTCACTACTCCATACATCTTCTCTATGTGCTGGGTATTATGAATAGGGAGACAGACTAGAGGCTAGACCCACAGCAGCCTACATTCTTGAGAGAGGGACAGGCAAATGAGTGTTGAAAGGAGATCTGGGGAGAGTTGGAAGAGCAGAAACCATAATCAGAATATATTGCAATGTTCTGGACTAGGTTGCCATAAGAAAAACTTCCTGAAAGAAAATAGATTCAAATCCTCGTCTTTTTCCTGAAACTCCCTGCCTCACTCCTGTATCATGTGTATTTCATACAATATTCCAGAAACATCTCCTAAGCACTTAAATGGAGCAGGTATTAGGCTAAGGATTGACTTGGTAGTGTGAATGAAAGATGTGTAAATGATGGAGGTTCTCTGCCCGATGAGCAGACACTCTGCTGGCAAAGAGGTCAGGCCATTTACTGGAGTCACACAAACACAGGCGAGAACATAGAAACCTGTGTGACGGCGCTCCCCCTGGGGAGTACGGCAACCGTTGAGGAGCGACAGTCAAGAGAAGTACATTTCAGGCCCCAGCTGTCTCACGCGCACAGCACAGAAATACAAAGCTCAGGACAGATCCACTCCGCCAAGGTTGAAACGAACTGCTTCACGGTTCTGAACTTCGAGTTCCTCGTCCGTAAGGCGGTGCCCTCGGCAATCATTCTGTGGTGGTGTCAGGAGTGTATGAAAGACAGTAGAACCAGGTCAAGGTTCTGGTTAACATCTCATGTTGGGGATGAGAAAGAAAAGTGGTGGTAAATAAGGCTAGCAGGCAAGCTGAAGTCTGACTCCTGAAAAGACCTGGTGAGATACAAATCCTGCCCACATTCAACTTGGAATCGTCATCCTCTATTTCCTATCTGCCACCCATCTAGAGAATGATATTTAGTCCACATAGTAGGCATGGTGCTACGTGTTTTACATATGCAATCGAAGTTAGCTGTCATAGCAAGTCTGAATGTCCTACCATCCTTCTCTGACAGGTGACACTGAGGACCAGTTTTAATGCCCAAAGAAGCATAACATCAGGTAGCAACTTCATCCTGCTTGTCACTGTCTTGGTCCCTATCAGCAGTCCTCACCTACTCCACTGTCCAGGATCGTCTCTTGGAGCTGCGCCTCAGAGCCATCCTGAGTAGCTTGCCTGTGCAACCATCCGCTTTGAGGATCCTCACTTCCGCCGGCCTGAGGTAAGGACAGCGCTCTCAAGCCAGACCTGCCACGCCACTTCCTCTGCATCTCAGTGTTTTATAGAGCAGTATTGGTTTTCTGGAATAGACTGGTAATCTCCCCAGATTTCCACTTCACTAAAAGGCACACACTAGAATGAAAAGCTCTTGTTCATTGTGTTGTTTGCTCACCTCTGGCTACAGGCGGCATGCAATAAACACAAGCTTCTCTCATTGGATATTTTAATTAGCCTGTACGTTCACATCAAAGGAAGAAGGACAGGAGGGGTCGATCCCCAAGGAGCCACTGAAACTGTTTCTTCTACAAAAGAAAATTCTACTGTTATCACTGAATACTCCAGACCAGACTGGTTTATTGAATTGTGTATTTTGAATTTGGTAATGGTTGATTTTCTCAGTGATTGTCCTGACAGGGAGCTTTGGAAAGAATATAGGAACCACTAGACTAAGTAAGTAGAAATATACTTACATCCTGATCAAGAATAAACTTGAGGTAGGAAGGGTTTGGGAGGAGTTGAGAGAGGAGTAGGGTGTATATGATCAAAATACATTGTATTCATGTATGTAAATTATCATTATTCAAAGAATAATGATATTTATTTTTTTAATATTCAAAGAATAAAAATATTACATTAAAAAATAACTTGAACCAATGCCATCATTAAAGAATGGCTTTGGATAGCTGTTAAGGTCCCAAATACCACAGACTCACTAAGTAACAACTGTCCCTTTAAGACCATACAAGAAGTAAGGTAGACCAAGCTGACAACTGCAAGATTTGGATCAAATGTCTCCATTGAACAACACACAGGACTTAAGCAGGGAAAAGGCATTCAAATACTGTCTGCCTTGTAGGTGACACGAAATGTGTGAACATGATGATAAAGTCTGCTATCTCCTTTCCTCTGTATTCTGCCTGTGGTCATGACATTAGGCAGTCTGCTCTAATTCTCCTTTTATTTTTCAGAGAAAAACTTTCATACCTGCTGATTTTTTCAGCCATAGAGCCTTGAAGCATGACTTATTGCGCAGGGGATGACCGTGTACTTATTAGCAGCGTTAAGCTTAATATCCTGGTACTAATGCCTGCAATTCTCTAAGCACTGCTCAGGAACATTTCGGGGAAACATTTGGGCCACTATTCCTTGAGCTGCCTAAGCCAAATGAGAGTGAAATTGTTCATGAATCAAGTCATTAATCAACACCGAGGTTCTTGCAAGCAAATAAAAGGACCTCTTTCTCCTTTAATTTTGTCATCAAAACTTGACCATCGTCATCGTTACTGAACTAATTTACCCTCCACCTGACGTGCAAGCCATATCCCTTCACTCCTTTTTTGTTTTCTTCTCTGTGTCTTTGATTACAACGGCAGTAGGTTCTTATCACAACCCTTCATCGCGTGAAAAATGCAGAAGAAGCTCAAAGAGGCACCCACTTCCTCTTTCTGTACAAAAACACACCTTGCAAAATATTATTTCTTTTTTGTTGACATTTTGGTCTGTTGATGCACCTTAAATCCATTCTCCTAAAGTGGAGTGTTTTTATATGCAAATTTATAATTCATCTCTTAATCAACCAATAAAATGTTTGGGGGCATAGTTTCCCAAATTGCATATACTATCTATCTATGATTGCCTTGTGTTTGTAACCGAAATTTAATTTGCTTTCCAAAATATCTGAATGTTAAAAATAACAAATAAAAGTAAAACTTAGAAAAAGAAGCAGATACATCCACTAATACTTTATTATAATAATCTGTTTTATCACACATCTCAAGACATGGATATCCCAACATAGAGACCACTGCTTTACTTAATGATGTCTTACATAGTTCAACTGCAAAGCCTATTCAAAATAAGGAGTGAGTAATTCTATTTTACAAAAGATTGCTAATTTAGCAGCTGTGGACATGCTTCAGTTGGTGAAGTCTCTGTCAGACAAGGAGAACCTGAGTTTGGATCCATCCCCAGCATCTATATGGAAAAGCCAGGTGTGGTCACCCAAGTTTATAGCCCCACTGCTGGGGAAGTGGAGACAGACTGATTCTGGGGAGTTCGCTCACCACCCAATCTAGCTGATTGGTGAGTGCCAGGTTCAGTGATAGACTCTCTTAAAAGATAGAGTGGAGTGTAATCAAGGCAGACATCTAAGATGCACACAGGCACATACACACACACATACACACACACTTTAAAAAAAAAGATTAGTTATTTGAAGAGGGTCTCAATATAAATGACCTTAATTAGGCCATCCTGAGTTGTACACATAGTATACAGAAGAATTATTTAATATATAGTTGGTTTATGTTAGTAAGTAGGAACAATTAAAATGTATTAGAGGTGGGGGTGGGGAGATGGCTCAGCAGTCAAGAGTACAGGCTGCTCTTCTAGAGGACCTGTATTCAAGTCTTAGCACCCACACAGTGGCACACACCCATCTGTAACTTCCGTTCCATGGGATCTGATGCTCTCTTCTGACCTCCACTGGCATCAGTAACACAGATGGTACACAGACATATATGTTCACAAACACTTATATGCATAAAGTAAATTTTTTTATTTTAAAAAAAAATGTTAGAGGTAAAAAAAATTTTTTAATTAAAAATTTAAATTAAAAAAATATTTTATCAGTGGTTTATTCAGCATTTTATTATTTATCAAATCAAATATAACAGAAGAGTGAGCACCTTGAACCCTATTTAATTATTATCTACAAGACAAACTCTTTGTTTGTTTGTTTGTTTGTTTGTTTGTTTGTTTAGGACAGGGTTTCCCTGTGTAACAGCCCTGACTGTCCTGGATCTCACTCTGTAGACTAGGCCGGCCTTGAACTCAAGAGCTCTGCCTGCCTCTGCTCCAGAGTGCTGGGGTTAAAGGTGTGTGCCACCACCACCTGGCCCAAACAAACTCTTATCAGTAATCTTTGGATGAGAACCGATGGCTGTTTCTATTTACTAACAGTTATTAACCATGTATTAAATCATTCTTCCATAAAAATTTAAGTTAAACACATGTTAAGTAAAGCTTTGTGGTTGCAACAGCTGTAGGTGAGGTAGCTTCGGTCGTCAGAATCAAAGAGAAGAAGCAGAAATGACAAACGTGGAGGGATGGAACCAGCCGATGGGCTACCCGGGCAAGAACAGTCGCTGCGGCCACATCAGTGAGACTAGCAATAGAGCATGTGTGCCTTCAAAAGTCTGCTTACACACTGAAAACTAATATTATGTTGGTGCTTTTAAAGTGAACAGGACATCCAACAAGCTTCCTTAAATGGATAAAAAGATTAGTGTCATTTTAACACCAAATCCTCATATAACTGAAATGTTGAAACTTAGGTAGTTTCTGTAAGTCCGAAAACTACAAAGCCTAGCAACTTTTTGATTTTTCAGAGCATAACTTTTACACTTTGAAATAGCTTTTTTTTTTTTTTTTTTAATAACAAAGACTAGTTTGTGCAGCCAGCCAGGAATAGTGGTGCATGCCTTTAATCCCAACACTCAGGAGGCAGAGGTAGATGGATCTCTGTGAGTTCGAGGCCAGTCTGGTCTACAACATGAGTTCCAAGACACTCAGGGCTACACGGAGAAGCCCGGTCTTGATAAACAAAACAAAACAAAACAAGACTAATTTGTGCAGTGAACACTGCATGTGATTCACTGCAGTGTAACATTTCCTTGGAACCAGAAACATGCATGGCCCCGTTCGCTCAGTAATGACTTCTGACACCTAACCCACATGCTCTGTTTCCTTTTCCTGGCTCCTTTAAAGTTTAGTTAACAGATCTCAACCCAATACTCGCCCCTTTCTTACCTAGTCACAGGTTATTAGGGATGTTTTAGCACATCTCTTTCTGTCTTTGCTTTTATTTTAAACTGTCTTGGTGAGATCTATCTTACACACTCCCATGTTTTATCCTTATGAGTTAATGACAAGTTCTGAGATCCATAAACTTTGCCAAGACCCCAACTACTTCTATGGCCACCCTTTTCCTCTTTCTCTACAAATTTTCTTTTCAATTGCCAAATACTAACCCCCGTTTGGTCTGACACAATTTTCCCCCAGCTTTATCTGGCATTGTGATGTCCACACTTCGTGAATTTTGTAAAGTACAATGTGCATTGCCTTAGTTATTGCTATCATAAAGCACAATGACCAAAAGCAGGCTGGGAAGGAAGGGGCTTACATCATCTCACAACTATCAAGTCATACTCCATCACTGAGGGAAGTCAGAGCAAGAACTCAAGGCAGGAACCTGGAAGTAGGAACTGATGCAGACGCCATGGAGAGCTGCTGCTTACTGGCTTGCTCCTCGTGGCTTGCTCAGCCTGCTTTCTTATAGCATTCAAGACCACTTACTCAGGGGTGGTGCCATCACCTCATGGGATGGGCCCACCCACATCAATTGCTTATAGGCCCAATCTTACAGAGGAATTTTCTCAATTAAGATTCCTTCTTCTCAAATGACTCTAGCTTGTATCAAGTTGGGGGAAAAAAAGAGAACCAGGACATACATCTTGAGATTTTTTCTGCCCTTTTTGGGGTGTGTGTGCATGTTCTGTATCTAGTGTACTCTTTGCCGGGGGAATACATGTTAAATTCCTAGAGAAATTCAAAGTCTACCACACCCCCATTAAGACATCCCAAGCCACTCTGTAAGACAATTCACTGTTTAAAAGATTGCCATGGTTCTGCAGCTGGGCATTGTGGCACACACCTTTGTCCCAGCACTCAGGAGGCAGAGGCAGGTGAGTCTCTGAGTTCAAGGCCATCCTGGTCTACAGAGTGAGTTCCAGGACATATGGTTCTTATGTCTCTCTCTTTCAACTTCTTCCTTATGTTGGTTGCATAAAAGGTATATATTCTCATATTGATAATTCTTATCATGAATAAGAGCAGTAAAAAGTAAAAAGCAAGATGTGCTTCACATATATGAATTCTTTTATAAAAACAGGAAGCCTGCACTGTGGTACCACCAAAAGATTTGTAAACAAAATATGACTAAGCTCTGTAGTCACAATACATCAAAATGTACACAGAGAAACAGTACACCTGTAGTAGTGTTTAATTAGGTGCGCCTTTGCTTATGGTGCATAATTCATTAACTATCCATTTGGTAAATAAGAACATTAGAAAATATGAAATCAAAACTGGATCCACTTTGATAAAATCAATACCAAACTCAAAGTTGTAACTTCATTGACTCTGAATATTGAATATTTCCAAAGTAAAAGCCAATTTTGCCTTAGGAATGGTGTATATAAAATAAAGATGAATTGTTTCATTCTATTTGCAAGGAAACCAAAAATTACACAGCAGGAGCAGCAAAGGCCAATATATTAATATCATATGCCTATACTTACATATGAAAACAACTAGTTGGACCCTGTTCCTTCCTATGTAGTAAGCCTAGTAAAGCCTAAGAAACCAGTAGCAAAAAGAAAGTTTAAACCTCACACAACATAAGAACCAAATTAATGATACATCCATTAGAAACTTTGACAACCCTCTCCAGCATAATTTTAGTACACTCATAGAATATAACAGGTTATATAAAAATAATTTTATTTACTATTTATTCATTTATTTAACTCACGTCTATCATGAATTAGATTTATTGCTGCTGTCTTATTACCAGTAAAGCATGTACTTGAAAGCCTTTCTCTATGACAGCACACATGGCCAGCATACATTACCTAGGCCCTCATTATTCAAAAGGTCAGATCTCTAACCAAAATAACTTTAGGAGGCATAAAGGCATGGAATTAAACAGTAAGCAATCAAAACACGGGCACCCTTCTCCTTTCAGCTGCTCAATCATGCTGGCTGCCTTCAAAAGAAAAAGCTCTATTTGTGTACTATAGTTTGAGCCTGCTAATCTCCGACAATCTCTCTTCTAATGAAGGAAATATCTTTGCGCTTGTGGCCTTCCACACACAAACACGGCTAGCCACAGTTTAATATTAATGCTCTGCTTTGTTTCAATTTGCTTTTATAATTGCTTCTTAAGATATGATTTGAATTATTATTTCAATGTGGTAAAGATAAACATTCTTGCAAACAAATTTTGCAAGCAAAAAAAAAAAGATTATTTAAACGAAAACACTCCGTAAGGTACAGACAATGTACACTGGCAACAAGAGACTTGTCGGTATCACACAGAAATGGGAAAAACTGTTGGTTGCAACCGATGCTCCTTGTTGCTTCTAAGTGTCTATAAAACTCAAAGTTGTGCAAAAGACTAGCTTCAAGCTTCTAAGACAGGATTGTCAGTGTGGGAAGGAGGCCACATTTGACAATAAGGAGACACGTTTTTGGTTTTCACAACATGGGAGGAAGGTTTCTGCCAGTAGGTAGAGGCTAGAGACATTGCTGAACATCATGCAATGTGCAGGATGGCCTTACAACAAAGAATAATATATCTAGCCCAGAATTAGAATGGAATGCATGTTGAGAGTCCTTTTCCGTATTTTCACTGACCCATCCCTACATCCCTATATTTCTTTCCTCATTTGATCTCTGCCACTGACGACAACAGAAATCCTGATATGAGCCATTCTCTATTTTACGCCAGCCACAGTTATGGCTGTCCATTTGCAGTCAGAATGAAGACAATGGACCATATCGAAGGGTCCATGTTCCCTATGCATTAATTCTATGCCATTAACACACTTGGACTTCGCTTCCTAATTGAGCCTCTGGAGCCATCCATCTGCAGATGCTCTAGTAACTAAGTATAAGAAAAGACAGCTAAGCTAAAGATTAATAGAAATTACAGCAAAAATTTCACTCTTTAGATTTCAAGAAAAACCGATCTTTGTCCTGTATGATACGGTTCCTTGACTCAGTTAAATAACAATATTTTTCATAATAAATCTAACCTTGGGATTTTAAAAAGTCAACATTCTTTTTAATACTTATCTTCCTCTAGAGTGGGTTTTTTTTTTTTTTAACCAAAAACTACTTCTCAGCCAGTGAAAATAAAATGAATAAATAGCAAGGAAGAAGAAAAGACATAAACCAAAAGATGAAGAAGCAGTGGTTGAAACACTCAACTTTGTTTTCACATGCAATGCTGCAAACACACAATCCACATGCACATGTGAGGGTAAACCGTTCACAAGAAAAGTCTTTGAAGCTGTTTTGTGGTTCTTCTCCTCTCTTTTCCCTTCACCTCATCTCCAGAAAGGGTTAAAGGCAGACAACACCTGCGTCGGTGTTTTAACCTCAGCCAGTAACAGTTTTCAAAGCGTGTTCTTAAAAGCTGAGATCCTATCACAGCTTTCAACTGACTTAAGGCTCTGTACAAGGAGTTCATTGCCAAATACTTCAGAGGTTGAAATCGCCCAGAAAGAAGCTCATGCCCTCAAAGTCATCTTGACTTAACTCCTAAGTCTTATTTTCCTGTGGTGAGTGATAGTGCGGGTGAAACTGAATCCTCTTCAGTTCAGAACCACAGAAGACAGACAAGAGAAATGTGCCATGTTGTCAGTGGCGGGTGGGGGAGTCCTCACCAACACTACCACTGTGGAGAAGGAAGCCAAAGCTGGGTGGGAGGGGGTCTTGATTATAGACATTTTTTTTTTTTTTTTTTGGTTTTTCGAGACAGGGTTTCCCTGTGTAGCTTTGCGCCTTTCCTGGAACTCACTCTGTAGCCCAGGCTGGCCTCGAACTCACAGAGATCCGCCTGGCTCTGCCTCCCGAGTGCTGGGATTAAAGGCGTGCGCCACCACCGCCCGGCCTTGATTATAGACATAGACATTTTAAGGGGAAAGATAACATAACTTTTCCTTTTTCCTAAAAGCACTAGAATGAGGCCCCAACACAACCAAAAGGGTTGTGGCACAGGCCTATAATTCCTGTCCTCAAGAGGCAGAAGCCAGAGGGTATTGAATTGCACACTAGCATTGACTTGTTTCACAAACAAATACCAAGAAGAACCAAGACTGAGAAGAAAAGTGGGGAGAGAGAGAATTTAAAAAGAGGATACATCCATGTCTGATCTGCTTCATTACACTGAGTCAGTCTCTTTTTAAAATTCTTTAAATACATTTGTGTATTTACTGGAGGTGGAGCATTTGGCCCATGGCAAGCTCATGGAGGCCAGGAAGACAACTTCCAGGCATCTGTTCTCTCCCTCCACGGTGTACATCCCAAGGAGAGGACTCAGACTGTCAGGTTTTGCAGCAAGGCCCTTTACCCACTGAGTATCTCCTTAGTCCCTTGAGTCGCTCTCTTTAAGATCATTTGCTGAACAGGCACTAAGTGCAATGCACCGTGCTAGACAATGACTATGTAATTGTCCAAAGGGCAAACTCATGGAGTCTGCCTTCTGGAAGCCAAGTCAGTATTCTTGCAAAGAGCCTATACAACATGAGCTTCTATGCTGCCATTTGGTGTCACACCTTGCTCCTGAGCCAACTAAGAATCAACTTTATGGAGAAATTCAGAATCACACTAAAAACCCAAATGAGAAGGAACATGTGAGCACCAAAGAGGCTAAACCATCAGAGCAGAGTGTAAAACAGATCAGCTGCCAGCAATGTGCAGCAAATCAGCTGTGTAGCCTTGAAAGATGGTGTAAGGAAAAAGCCCGGAACTTGAGAAGTATCAGCCAAGAGAATACCCAAGAAGGTGGTTGGCAAAAGAGAAAGAAGGAAGAAGGAAAAAAGAAAAAAGACAGAGTCTGGTGACTCACCAACCATAGTGTAGACTAAATTGTCCCCTTAAGATTCATATGCTGATAAAACCATGAATGTATATCTGGCGTGAAAGTAGCAGTAAAACTTTCCAGGGGAACAAAGGAAACTAATGGGAATGTAGATTGAGAAAGGAGAGTAGAGGAATATAGGGGACATACTCAATTATTTTCATATATATATATGAAAATAATCTTACATAGCACAGTAACATGTACAAATTAGAAGTTCATATGTTGAAACCTATCCTCAGGTGTGGCAGCTGGAATATGGTCTTTGGGAAGAGGTTATGCTTAGAATCAACTCCTGAAGATGGAGCTCTCAAGACAGGATGAATGATCTTATGAGAAGAGGCACCAAGGACCTTAGAGAAATTGTTTTAATATATATTATTACATATGCTAGAATATTATATATATATGTACACACACATATATATGTATATGTATATCCTCTTCCTTTCTATCTCCTGAGAACACAGCAGAAGATGGCCACCACTCAAGACAGGAAGAAAGCTCTCATTGGGGTAAATAAATTAGCCAGCATCTTGGTTTTGAACCCCTATCCTCCAGATCTATGAAAAACAAATGTTTGTGATTTAAGTCACCCAGGGATTTTGTTGTTGAAGTCCAAGCAAACAGAGCTAAGACAATCGAAGAGCACTGGCTGAAGCCCTTCTAGAAAAGACCCACTTGTGATTCCTCACAAGAAGCATTTGCTGGGCCAGAGTTCACAGTCACTGTTGGAACACAGCTCTTTCACTCTCCAAGTTCCTTCCCTCCACACTTAGGCTTCCCCTGGCACAGGATCCCTTTCTCAGCTAGTTCAGACTCCAGGGTGCCCAGTGGATCTTTTGCAGACACCAGTGTTTTCTCAAAATTTTGGAAGGGAAAATCTAATAAGGACTTGGAGGCAAGGAAAGAAGAATTTTTCTCCACAGAGCTCTGCCAAATGGACAGTGCTCAGGGCAACGTTGCCAAATGGTCTCCAAGATACTATGTTAAAGGACTCTGCCTCATAGTTTAATCTGGCATGCTCACATTTATGTCCAAAAATACCATTTTCTAACTGAGCCACAACTTGTTAGCAGGATGTCAGACCACATGAGTTCAGCAAATATTTTGAATAAAATAGAATACAATGAAACAGTATAAAACATAAAATATTGGAATATATTGCTGACAGTAAGAGTAAGCATTATTTGGTGAAATTGTTTCTATTCTACACAAATGACCACACAGCTCACTATTTAAAATAGATTTGTACCCTAAACAACAATAGATACAACTAGATAAGACAGACAGATAACTGAGTTGTCACATAAACACATTTTTTTAAATAATGAGTTTAGTCTGGTGGGGTCCTAAAGGTCACAAACCTAAAGCAACTATAGAAAAAAATGCAGAATAAGTTAACACATTTTTTTTTAAGTCAAGTGGTCTAATATTTGGTTTTCTGGATTTGGATGTTTGGGAGCAAGTTCATTAGAAACATCCCTCCAATATGGTACAACAAGTCTAAACAAAAGATAGACCCAATTGAAATCAGGATGTGGGTTTGGGTCCACAAGGCCAAACCCTCACCACAGAGCAGGGCAAGCCAAGTCTTGCCTTCCCATTCACCAAATCACTGCGAGGAACGTAAGTCAGAGGTAAGCTCTCTGCTCCATTAGAAAAGCCTTTAGAATGCCAGTCTCTCAAATCACTGGGCAGAAGACCAACTGCTCTCTAGGTGTGGATCCCTGCAGAGGATCGTGGCTAGCTCATATTTTTAAGTAGCTTTGTTGATACGTTGTGACTTTTGTAAACTTAACAAGCTCTATAAATACCAAAATATTTTCAATTTTGATTTTAGGTGAAAAAATTGGCTTTCCTGACACTTTCAAATAACTCATTCTTGGGCCTATACATACCACCAAAAAAAGTTAATCTCTTAACAGCCATCTTGTGCTGGATGGCTCCAAATGGATCATCTGTCAATGCCTGCTTTCTATAAGCACTGTCCAGGGCAGTAGTTCTCAACCTGTGGGCTATGGTCCCTTTGGGGGAGGGGGGGTCACATATCAGATATTTACATGACAATTCATAACAGTAGCAAAACTGCAGTTATGAAGTAGCAATGAAAATAATTTTATGGCTGGGGTCACCACAACATGACAAACTGTATCACAGGGTCACAAGCATTAGGAAGGTTGAGAACCACTGGTCCAGGGGCTTCAGGTTTTTACAGCTTCAGGAATTTAACTCCACTTGACTTTCCAGACACACTCTCGGGGTATATTGTCCATGTGGCCTTGACTTTAACTTTCTTGAAATCAGGAGTCACCAGTCTGTAACAGACACTTTTAGGAGATGAAAAAAGAAATCTCCAATTCATCTAAAGGGGAGTGTCTACACTGAACCAATACACCTAGAGGGGGCTGTCTACACTGTGACACTAACCACAGTGGCCCCTCCCAGCACTAGAATGTTCCTGACCGAGCATCATACTGACAACTGAGCATGAAAGAATCAAGTGTTTTGGCTTTGGGGTCACCTCTGGCCCCAGATTTGGCCCAAAACGTAAAGAGAAATCTTGAGATCAATTCAAGTGAGCTCAAATTGATAACTAGTGCAAAGGGCAAACAGATCTTTGTGGTTCAGTGTGCACAAAAGTTCTGCGGCTTCCTAGTTCTGTAGATCCTTAACAATTACAGCTGGCACACCAGTTGGCTCATGCTTTAGGTTTATTTCATTGAAAAAAACAGTAACTTAGATTATGAAGTGAAAAGATCTATCCATCTTAACCACATGCTGTGAGCTCACTGCTCACCAACACTGCCATCTACAGAGGACACACCCGGCACTGGGCACTGCTGCTGGAGAGGAGACCGGAAGTGCAACTTTTAGTGGTTATGGTTTTCTTCTTAAAATGTTTGAGTCTGGTGATTGTAGGGTAACAAAAAGACGATCTAGCAGGGCAAGTCTCAGCAGCTTATAGTACATTTATAAGTATAACCCCAAAGGAACGCGAACCGAAGGGCCAAAGCAAAACCAAGCAAACTTCCAAAACTGCTTCCCTGTGAGATCCACCATGGTATGTATGTGTCC
>CABHPR010097349.1:0-11112 GCA_902168415.1 Peromyscus melanophrys
TTTTTTTTTTTTTAACATTTCTAGATTAAAAAGTGGTTTTTAAGGAAGTATAGCTGGGCAGTGGTGTTGCATGCCTTTGATCCCAGCACTCAGGAAGCAGAGGCAGATGGATCTCTGTGAGTTCGAGGCCAGCCTGGTCTATAAAATGAGTTCCAGGACATTTGTTACACAGAGAAACCCTGTCTCAAAATACCGAAAAATAAAATAAAAATAAAATTATAAAATAAAATAAGTATAAAATATATAACAAGAAACATACCACTTGAGTTTATAAAGGAATTCAGCAGCATTTTCTTGTCAGAATGCAATCAAAATATCAGACAACAGGTGCTTGCCGTCAGGTCTGATGACCTGAGTTCTGAATTCTGTCCTTGGGGTGGAAAGAGAATCAACTCCCACAAGGTGTCCTCCAGCCTCCAAAGGCCACTTGTCTCCTTGCACATTCACCCTTGGATCCCCAGCGTAGAAAAGAAGTCAAAACCGTGTCATTTGAAGAAGATTGGGAAGAGGGGAGAAGAAGAAAGGAATCGCAGTGGCTCAGTGGTTAAGAGCACTTATTGCTCTTGAGGAACTCGGATTTGCTTCCCAGCACCCATGTCTCAGTTCACAAACATCAGTAAAGGCATCCAGTTCCAGGGGACCCAGTGCCCAGTGTCGTCTTCTGACCTCCCCAAGCGCCAGGCATATATATGGTGCATATGTATACATCCAGGTAAAGCACTGTACACATACAATTTTAATTATAAAAAAAAGAAAGAAAAATGGTGTATTTTTGGTAGGTCCTCATTTTTTCAGAGTAAATGTTCCCTAGCACAGCACTCTGATTTCATGTTTTAATACGATTTTGTGTCTGTGTGTTTCCAGTAAAACCAAAACTGGAAATGACTTGTTCTTAGACATATATTTTAGTTTCTCATCCCCATAAATTGAAATATTTATTTAGTATTTGAAGTATTAAAACTTAGACTATTTAAAACTTCTCATTTCTACTATACCCAAAATTTTGAGATGGAAAAACAAAATTTTATTTAGTCAATACAAGTTTATATACAGCTTTTCAAGGAGAAAATCTATTGGATAACAATAAGAATATATAGATTACATTTCCACAATGGTTTTGTTATTGACATATGTGTCATTCACATATATATAAAAGGCACTCTGCTTTAAAAATAAGTTCTATAGCTGGTCATTATACTACTGTAATAATCTACCCGTGTACATGAGCTTCACTCAGATGTCAGGTAGGTCCGAAACAGAAGTTAGTCGGCTACTAGTTGTCATGTTACGTGTGATGTACCATGGGCAGGACCAGGATGGAGTCATTTCAGGATGGAGGACAGGCTAGAAAGCAAGCTGTTACTTTACAGCAGCTCTGGAGGTGGTGGTGGCAGCGAGTCGGTAAGATCCTGATGGAAGTCAGGAGTAGAGAACTCCTGGCACTGAGTCTCGTGGTTAGACTCTTGAGTGTTTATAAAATCTACTGCTAACATAGGCAGGTTAGAGTCAGGGGGTGGCAGAAATGGCTGTTTGATATTGGAATTAAGATCTTCACGTGCTTGATTTAGACTGTCTGGAGATGATTGGAAATGGGTAGAATCATTTGGTAGAGGAGATACAATTACCATTGTGGGCTTGTTAGATAGGTTCCCATCCAGATCAAGAAGGGGAGGTGGCAGGGGCAGATCTGCATCGTCTGAAGAAGACACAGCTGTACCAATTGTTGACCGATCAGCACTGTCTTCTGATACACCATTTATTTGATCTTTTACACTCTCAGTTTTGAGGTTATTGGTGTCATTGATGTGTTCACTTGATTCAAACAACTTAACTTCTAAATCATCTGCTAACAGTGTGCTTTTGCTTGGTTTCCAAGTCATAAGTGAAACAACTGATGTGCGTTTTGTGGATCCTTCACTCTCTCTAATGTTATCCATACACATGTCTGGTGTTTCTCCATCAGCAAATGGAGACCTACCCGCCCAGTTTTGATCATTTAAAACTGGTTTCCTCAAGTATTTCCACAGTATAATCATGAGTATAGCTACCAACATAGAAATTATTATTGCACCAATTAATATGGCAGCTATTGCATTGGGGTTGGTTTTATGTGCGGTTGTTCCTTTGCCACTCGTTGGTTCTGGAGTGAATGGTGGTGTGTTCCTTGGTAAATTGCTAGTCCTAGGTGTATAAATAGTTGGTGTTGGTTTTATGGGTTGATTATGAACAGTCTGTAGTACTGGTTTTCCAGAAGAGGTAGGAGCAGGTGACCGTGGCTGTTGTGTGGAAGTATAGACAAGAGGTCTTGGTGGTTGTCCAGTGGAATTATGGGTAGAAGGTGATGTTTGATTTGCCAAAGTGAACCCAGGTAGTGATGTTTGTGGGAAGGAGTTGTTGACTGTTGATATTGCTTGTCTGGTGATGTTATAAGCAAGTGGTCTTGCAGAAGTGTGCAATACTTGTTCTGTAGAAGAGACATAAACAGCTGGTGTTGGTTGTCCAGGAGTGATTTGGGCAGGCAGTAATTGTTGTCCAGAAGAAATGTTGACTTGTGGTGTTTGACTTAAAGCATTCCCTGCTGTGTTTTGAGAATTAGTTGTAACATACATTGATGATGTAAGTAGAGTAGACTGTGTTGGCCGCTCTGTTGTAATTGCTTCTGTCTCTGAGAAAACTGTGTTGTTAAGGTATTGGCATAGCAAAATTAAGATGAAATACTTGGAATCCATTTCAGAATGTTTCCTCCTTACCAGTGAGTTCATAGTGAAAGAATGAAAAAAACAAAGAGAAAAGAAAAAAAAGACTGTTAGCTATCATCTAATGTTTAATTAGATTAGACTCTTCATTACCTGAAATAGAATGGTTAGGCATTTGGTTAGTATTTACTCTGGTTTATTCTTGACAGAATGTAATGTTCCAGTTCATAGTACAGCATTGGATTCCTGGAAAGTAATTTTATTCTTTTGTAAAACCCCCACTTAACCTTGTAGCCCCTCTAGCTTCCTTAGATTCCACTCCTTCGTTTCATACCATGTGCTCTCCACTCCATTCACTCTGTTCCTAGAAAGAAGTGGTCCTGCCTCAGTGGAGAACACTCAGTGACCATGGCGCCTTGAACTATTGTCTATACTGTCTTTTTTTTTTTAACCACATTTGACTGATCCTTCAACAACATTTCAGTAGTTCTTGTAATCCAGTCTTCCTTTCATGTCACTTTAGTCATATCTTCTTTTTCTCCTGTCTCCTAAACATAGATAACCACTAGTCAGTCTCCCTCTTCCTTTCACTTTTCTTTATTCCTGTTCTGTAAGTTTCCACTCTCACCCTTGTGCCATAACTACCAAACCTGCACATCCAGCCTACAACTCCTTTGTTCTGAGTCCATTTATATAACTTCTTTAGTGGACATTTCATGTGTGTGTATCTCATAATCAGCAAATTCAGCATATTTTTAAAAAGAGACTTCCCAGCTGGGCATGGTAGCACACACTTTTAATCCCAGCAGAGGCAGGCAATCTCTGTGAGTTCAAGCCAGCCTGGTATATATATAGTGAGTTCCAGGATAGCCAGAGCTACATAGAGAGCCCCTGTCTCAAAAAAATAAAATTATAGTGATTTGATGTTTCCTCATACTCAGTAGATGAAGAGAGGAACTGACTTGGCCTGGGAGGACTTTGGGAAGGTTTCCCAGAGATGTTGAAGGAGATCTAAATCTTAGACTACTATGAGAACCAGTTACACACATCTATTTCCCAGCCCAGAAGGCATGCACAGGCGCGGCAGGGCACAATAGAGGCTTGGCAGCTGTCTTCTTGTGAGATGCAGTAGATCTCAGTTGTACACTGTCTGCTTAACCCTGCATGTAAGATCACTTCATTTTTCCTCACACTCTGAAGTGAGCCCTGTGCTGACGTTGTCAGCGCAGACTATAATGAGCTTGTTCTGGACATCACCAAACACAGTGTCAGCTGTCTGAAATAGCAGTGCTGTTCTTAACATTAAGGAAGGAAGATCTCAGACTGTTAGGTACTAGTTGGTATATATAAGAAGCTAGTTTTTCCATGACTCTGAAGGTATAACCAAAGATTTTGACAATTTGAGTAGTATTTATTTCTTTATCCATCTGCCACTAGTATGGTAGAATGTATCATAGATAATAAATAGCGCCCCTTCTTGGTTTTTCCCTCCCTCCCTTCCTTTGTTGTTGGTTGTTTTTGTGTTTTAAGAAATTGTCTCCCTATGTTGTCCGAGCTGGCCTTGTACTTGAGATCCTTCTGCAACTTCCTGAGTGCTAGGATCACAAGCTGGAGCCGGAAGGACCTGGGCTTACAAGAAAAATAAGTTTTTTTCTTTGTCTGTCTCTTCCATTGTATTTTCTCTCTACTGCTTGAAGCCTAAAATTTAAAACAGCAGCTTTTGAATTCCCTTGCCCGGTGCTGATTAATTAGTCTTAAAAAATGTGTGATCTGGTTACTGCTTCATGTAAGAATTCAGTTTTTGTCTCGAGAAAGACTTACAACCAAGCTTTAACTTCTTTACATGCTTCCTAAACATTAAATTATGCCAGTTTTCACTGTCTTCAAATGTGTTCTTTTTTTGCCCAGTCCTATTCCCTGCCTTTTGTTTTGTTTTGGTTGTTTTGTTTTGTTTTTCAAGACAGGGTGTCTCTGTAGCCCTGGCTGTCCTGGAACTCACTCTGTAGACCAGGCTGGCCTGAACCTATCTTCATCTCATAGACCTCAATTTAAATTCCCCTTCTTAAACCAAGTTTTCTGTAACTGACCACAGCCACAAATAGCTGTTCCCTGAATCCCCTCTGTTCTTACTGACTTGCTGCTTTCTTAGGATGTACCTCACTCTTGCTTCCCTTTGCCTAAGTGATTGTGAGGTTTTTTATTATGTTGTTTCACATTTTCTATTATTATTATTATTCCCATCACCTCAAACAAGATTTTTTTAAAAAAAATCCATAAAGGTAGAAAGAAACAAAGGAAGACAATACCAGTGTAGAATATGCCATGAATTTGTGATTTATGTACTTCATTTCATTTCCTTTTCGCAGAAGCAAATTGGGATGAATTGAGCAGTTTGCCTGTGGTGTGACTGTTGTTAATCACACCTGAGAATTTGTACCCAAGACCATGTATGTGATTCTAAAGCTTCCATTCTTTCTATTCCCCTACTGTCTCATGTTTTCTTATGTTGGTTCCCTATACCTTCTACATTAGTTGCTCAGTAAATATTTAATCTGTGCTAGGCCTCTTGGTTCTTTGCCATTTTGCATTTATGTATGTATGTATGTATGTATGTATTTATTTATTTATTTATTTATTGTTTTGGTTTTTCGAGAAAGGGTCTCTCTGTAGCTTTGGCTGTCTTGGAACTCACTCTGTAGACCAGGCTGACCTCAAACTCACAGAGATCCGCCTGCCTTTGTCTCCGAAGTGCTGAGATTAAAGGCGTGCGCCACCACCACCTGGCTCACTTTTACTTTTTATTAAGACTTCTACCATAATATAAGCAGAGAAAATAAAGTTTAAGTAAATTCTGGTTTTTATTCCTTTTTCAAGGTTCTTAAAAGGGAAACATTTGAAATTTTTGGCATGGATGTGAGGCTCTGACTCATCTCTAGCTGGTCATCGTTCATGCTGTTCCACACAGTAATTTTTATAGGTTACCCAAAAAAGGCTTGGTTGGAAAATGATATTCAGAGTTTCATTTTGTAAATGTTTTTAGAAAATACTTTCCAAAGCCTCAGAAGATATAGGCCATGAAGTGTCTCTAGCTAAAGATGTTTCCTCTTTTGTGACTTCGCTTAAAATAAAGAGACCATACAGTTCCTCTTTTCAGTTAGCTGAAAAAGGAGATAGAGGAGGAACTAGCCAGAACAAGAGCATAATTATAAAACCTAGTTCGGTTTGTAAGATCGAAGTTTGATTAGGTTCATCACCTCTGATGTCAGTAGGAAGTTAGAAACTTCAGTGTTAGGTTTCCACTTGTCAGCGGTAGTCAAAGCAAAACCCGGTTTTCAAATATCCCACCACTTTCTCCTGCTCCTCACTTAGCTGTGTACCCTTGTAGGAGCTGCTGCAGCGGAATACTAGAATCTTTTAGAATCTTACTATAGCAGTTCAGGATACTCTAGAAAAGAAGCATCAAGACAAAAAGAAGAAAATTGGGATTTAATCATTTTGGGGGAGGGAGGCTGACTTTTTCAGAGGTGTTAGAAGCCAGTGTTGTTATCTATAATACACAAAAGTTATGAAATGTACTTGCCAACTATGTATCGGGTGTATACCTAAAGTGCACACTGTTTGTGCAGAGAAAGATGGTGGCCAGTTGAATTTGGAGCAGGGAATAGAAAAGGGATTAAAAATTTAGAATAAACCGAAAATGGGAATGGAAAAATTTTTAAAGAACACTAAAGAGAAGTTCTACAGAAATTTTACAGCAGATATGTGGGAAAGGATCATCAGTTGATTAGAAAAAAGGAACTGAAGGAAAAGAAATAGTTGGAAATGGTAGTTGCTTATTAATTACCAAGAAGTTGCTGAAGTGATTAAAATGAAGTTGGGGGAAAATTGACCTGGATCAAGAGGTTGTTGGGAATGGTCACTTCCTATCACTGGCCTTGTATGTAAGTACAAAGAGTTAACCAAAGGGAGCTGACCCTCCAGGTCATTCCAGGATCCCTTGTCCGCTGCAAGGGTCCTTAAGATTTCTTACACCCTTTCTTTCCATGATACTACCCAGAGTGCGCCTGCTAGCTACAAAGAACGTGTGCAGTCTATATAGGACTTTTTGAAGAAATTCCTTAATCTTCTGCTCAGATTTCTCAACCTTGTTATAGCAATATTTCTCTCTATATTTTAGACTGGCACCTGAGGTTTAAATCTGTCATTTTGGTCCTTTTTTCCCCAGAAATGTAATTTTTAAAGAGGGAAATGCGCATTGTTTTTGTGAGTCAGTATTTAAGCACAGTTACAATGAAGGAGGAGCTCCCTGGAATTAGGCATGTACTTGTCACATGCTGCCAGGCTGAGAGTGTAGCTCAGGGCTACAGTAATTACCTACCCATGCACAAGACCCTGAAGTTGATCCCCAGTACCACAAAAATACCCAAGTAAAATTAATGCTGTTAAATTGGCTATGATAAGGAATACATCATTTTAATAAGGAATCGACGAACTTTGGAAAATATTCCTTAGGAAAAAAAGGCAAGTGTAGATAGTTGCGTCAAAAGTTTTGTCTTTGAACTGTGCATGGTGGTGCAGGTCTTTAATTCCATCATTGGAGGCAGAGGCAAGTGGATCTCTGAATTTGAGGCCAGTCTGGTCTACTTTGGGAGGTCCAGACCAGCCATAGCTACACAGTGAGACCCTGTCTCAAATAAGCAAGCAAATAAAATATTGTGTCTTTCAGTTACTTAGATATCAGGAAGTTAAGTTATAGCTGGGTGTGGAGGTGCATACCTTTCATCCTGGGAGGCAGAGGCAGGCAGATCTCTGAATGGGAGGCCAACTAGGTCTACTTGGGGGTTCCAGGCTAGGCAGGAGTGAGACCTGTCCCCAGAAAACACACACACACACACACACACACACACACACACACACACACAAAAAAACAAAAAAAAAAAACAAAAAAGCAGCAGGAAAAATAAATTATAGTACACATATAAGAGATAAACACACAGTATATTAGTGTTATCTTTAACTAGTGAAATTTTGAAATCATAAAAGGAAAAAGCAAGAAAAAGCAATTGATCTTGAATTCCAGGTAGTGTTCTTATGGTCATCTTTAATCAGATGGCCATTACTGAACACGCAAAAAATTCCTGGCTAATAGGATCCATTTGCATGACCTAGGTTGTCATATTTTCATCTTCCAGATTAAAGAGAGAGAGTGGGGGGGAGCTGGTTAATTGGCAAGCTGTCACAGGTCTAAGCAGTGGCACAAATGTAGAACCATGCACCTTTGACTTCTGTAACATGCAGGAGCCTTTTGTAGAGTTCGGCATGAGAGAGACTTTGTGCCAGAAAGAGACTCTTTGGAAGTTTCTGGGGCTGTGTAAATAACTTTTAGAGCTAGGTTTACATGAAGGGTAGGAAAAGAAATGCCAGAAGACCCACATGAGTCACAGGGATTGGTGTGAACAGGTTAGGAGTTTTGAATGGTTAGCATATAAACTGTCATAATTACAGTTTACTGAGTATTTTGTGGTACTTTTTTTTAAAAGATTGAGCCTTAAAAGGCATCAGATTTATATTTAGCAAGTTCAAAATTACTCATATATTTCTAAGTAGAATTTTATAGGAACTTGTTGAAAACATAGAAACTATTACTTGAGACTAGCCCTGTTTCAGACAAATCTGACTTTAAAACATCTTTATTTTTTTAGCCTATGTAACATACATTGCTTTAAAAAAAAAAAAAAATTCAGCCAGGCAAGCCTTTGATCCCAGCACTCGGGAGACAGAGCCAGACAGATCTCTGTGAGTTCCAGGCCAGCCTGGTCTACAGAGTGAGATGCAGGACAGGCACCAAAACTACACAGAGAAACCTTGTCTCAAAAAAACCAAAAAAAAGAAAAAAAAATCAAACCAGACTGCTAAAAGGGAAAGCTAAGTTGATGAAATGTTGAAATAGAGTCTAATAACCCCTTCCAAAATGTTTTTCCTTGGGATTACAGATTTGTGAACACTCCATGCATTTTATTGATTTGTAATTGCCCATTTATTCACAAGGCAAATATCTGTTGTATATATTAACAACTTTTTTTGGGGGGGGGGGGGGGGAGTTTCAAGACAGGGTCTCTCTGTGTAGTTTTGGTGCCTGTCCTGGATTTTGCTCTGTAGACCGGGCTGGCCTGGCAACAACTTCTTACAAAATATTTTTTCTGTGGCTGTTTTTGTGTTTTATATTGTTCACTAAAAGGTCAGTTCAGAGTTTGTAGGGTAAGCACGTGAATGATGTGAATATTGGCATACCCATTTTATCATAATAGCTTTGCCTTATGGAGCTTTATAAATGATATGTAATAGTTATATTTCATAATTATTACTTACATATAAAATTCCTTTTGTATAAAAAATACATGATAAATATTCATCTAATTTCTTTTTAAGTTAAGTCAAAATAAAGGTGACCATTCATAGTGTATAAACTAAAAGGGATAAACAAAAATAATTTAGACCAGATGTGGCGGTGCATGCTTTTAATCCTAGTACTTGTGACATAGAGACAGAAGGATCTCGGAGTTAGAGGCCAGCCTGGTCTACATATAGAAACCTTAACTTTAAAAAAAAAGGAAAAAAATAAAATGATTAGATCATTTAAATCTGTATGAGAAGAAAGTCTTTATAGAAAGTAAATGAACAATATTTTAAACAATATTTTAAAGGTTATAAATTCAGTCATGGAATTTATTTTATTTTTAACTCTTAGCTTTTTTAAATTATTAAAGTAATGTTAACAAATGTTTTGACTTGAATAAACTTAAAAGGGCTGGTAATATTAAAAACTTGATGAAAAGCTTTCAGACAATATCAACCTTGAGCATAAATTTTTAAAATTCTTTATAGCAGAGCCACAAAAAACCTTCTGTAGACATCTTTAAGCTGTCAAGAACTGAATTCAACTGTAAAACACTAATGATATTTTGGTTTTTAAAATCAATTTCAGATGAGCAAAAATGAAATGAAACGGCCTTTGTCAGGTGTTCTTACCTGATAGCTCCTTTCGCAGAATGTGACTCTTGTTCTAGCGGGACATGGTGGTAGTTCAGATTAAAAATGATCCTCTAGCACACTGAAATGGTTTCTGCAGCAGAGGAAGTTTATCAATAGCAGTTACAGGAAGTGCAATAAGCCACAAAATGACTAAGAAATGTACTCCTTCAACAGAGCAGATTTTGAAACGGTCTATATAACTTAAGTGCTTTTAACTGATGTTTGTAAATAAACATCCGTTACTCTCCAGTCATGTGATTACATAATCTAAATTCTTAGAATGGAGTCCTGCCGAGAAATCATGTATTCTAAGGAGAGCTTTATAGCAAGGTGCTCCCCAAAGGGAGATTTTTTTATTAGAAGAAGTGAATGGTGTTTACTTGTATATATGAGGTTTTATGTGTAACCCACAATACTAAAATACCAAAGTCAAATTGTTGGAGATTACCTAATTATCCTTTGGTTTGTGCTCTCCCTGCACCTTACTTGGGTGTTGCCAACAAGGAGATAGTATTAAGATGCACTGGTTACCATGTGAGGCATCATCTTATCCAGTGCTCGCAAGGAAACACCACTCACTAGACAACAGCACTGTCTTTAGCCCCATTATTCTTTTAAAAAGAAGATCTATTTTCATTTTTATGTATATGTATGCCACATATGTGTGGGTGCCCCCAGAGGCCAGAAAAAGGTGCTGGAGAAGAGGATGCTGGATCTCTTAAAACTGAGCTGCTCTTGGTTGTGAGCTGCCTCCCCTCAGACGGTAACACTGAACTTGGGTCCTCCAGAAGAATAGCAAGCACCCTTTAACTCTTCAGCTATCTCTCCAGTCTCCCAAAACTTCTTTAAATAAGAAAAGACTAAGCAGAGTGACTTCTGCTGGCGGAGTTAGAACCTGCAGAGACTAGGAAGGTGTTGCTCAAGAGTGAGCAGTGCCGGTCATTGGGCAGCGTGCTCGTTACCCTGAAGTATGATGGTCACACTAAACCCACTCCACAGAAGAGTTCTGTGGAGGGCCTCGGGCCTGTAGAAAACAAGCATCTGTTGAGAGCCACCGATGGGAAAAGGAAGATCAGCACCGTGCTGAGTTCCAAAGAAGTAAGTGAGCTTCAGATGGCCTGTTGAAACCTCCTGAGAGCTAACATGGATGGGCTGAAGAAGAGGCACAAGAAGAACAAGAGTAAGAAGACCAAGCCACACAGTGACCGCTGTGGCCATTAGCAACAGCTGGAGGGCGGTTTCCTGGGTTTGCTGCTTTTGGCGCCCTCTGATGTAGCTGTTTTTGTGGAAGGGTCGGTCAAGAGAGAAGGGTTGGCTGATCTTAGGGTAGTTGTGGTAAGAAGCCCGTCTGTCTTAGGTCTTCACTGTACGGCTGCATATCCTT
>CABHPR010097353.1:0-12528 GCA_902168415.1 Peromyscus melanophrys
TAAAGGTCCATCAGTTCTCTGAGAGCTTCATGCCTCTCCTCAGAAGGAATTAACTCACAAACTGCATCTACAGTCTCTTGGGTCATAAGCTTCCGGGCAAAGTTGCCATTCATCCTCATGATTGGTTTTAGGTTCATTCTTTTCCGGAGATGTTTGTCCAGTGTGGCCTGCCATCTCTTCCTTTCCTCTTTAGAGGCATTGGGGTTTTTATACACTTCCCCTATCTCCAGCTGGAAGATCTTGTAGAATTCAGCTGCGTTGCCAATGTCACAGTGGAGCGCATCTATAGAAGGGACTGTCTCGATGAAAGGTTTGGCAGAGACCCCTTTCACCCGGTCCCGGAGTTCTTCCACTGACTCGTGATAGGGATTGGATCGCCAAACCTCATAGCGCTCCAGGTTCTCAGCGTGGCTTCTGGTTATGGAGTGGAAGACAAGATTTTGAGAGGCTTCCAGACGAGTGGCATCACAAAGTGTACAGATGTAGACAGAGCCAGAGGCTTCCAAGCCTTCTACTTCCCGGACAAGTTTTTCATCATATCCAGTGCCCCTGAAGATGAACTTGAAAGTCCTGGGGATGCCTCCCATCTCCAGTATTAATTCACTGCCCTTCATGGCCTCCCTTTCAGCAATGAGAGGGCTTAGGATGGCAGTCAGGGTCTCGTGGTCAGACTCGTCTGCCAGCATAAGACACAATGGCTTGCAACACAGTTCAGAATTGGGCTTGGGTTCCTCAAATACCTTCACATTCTGCGAACCATGCTCTATCATAATTCTCATTACTGTGAATGAAAAACGAACTGCCTTTTCTGGAACTGCAGGCCCACTCCCATGCTTCTCACTCACATCCCCCATTCCATCACAAGACTCCTTTACCACTACAGTAAAGGGACCATTCAGGTAGTCGTCAAGATCTTGGGATCTCATGCCTTCCAAGATGTCTTCTTCCATGTCCATCAAAGCAGACACCAAAGCAGAGTCATAGCGGAACCTCTTTGCAATGGTATCCACCGGGTATTCATCCACAGAAGAGGCAAGTCCAGACAGCCCATCAATAATTCCAACATCAGTTCTGGAGGACACATTCTTCAGAGGGGGCTGCCACTCAAAGGGATGGTAGCCTGGCAGAAGGATCTTCTCAGCATTTCGAAGAGCATGCAAAGGCTGAAAAATCTGCCTCCCGGTGATGGCTTTCACAGTCCTGTACATCTTATGGTACTGGCTGCAGCTGAGGAAGGTATTGACACGGATGGCCAAGCAAACAGCTGGTTGCAGACCAGAGCCCCGCCCCTGCATGATGGCCTCTAGCTCATCGGCTTGTCTGTGTTCATTCCTGGCCCTCAGTGCCAGCAGGAACAATGTCAAGCACACAGACTTCACATCTCCACCTTCTTCTTTGTCAGCAAATTCTTTGACCTGAATCTTGAGCTCCCTGAGCCTATGTTTCTGAGCCCTGCGTGTCAGTGACAGGAGATGTTGACGAGGCCGGCCCCCTTTATTAATATGCACCAAAGCCTCTTTAGACTCTTTGTGACTTGAGACATGATGGTTATATTTTTCCAGACTCACCTCCTCGTTGCACTCTTGTGCAGGACACTTCACCATCAGAGAATTCAAGATGTTCAGAAAGGACTTCACTGGACTCTCCAGGTCAGTAGGGAAGCATGGGTATCGGCAAGAAGGACAATAGCTGCCCATTACTTTGAGGCATCGGAGGATGCAGATCCTGCAAAACACGTGCTTACAGCTGGTCTCCACGGGGTCAGCCAGAATGTGTTCACATATCTGGCAGGAGATGGATTTCACAAAGTGTGCTGGAAAGTCCACTACAAGAAGCTTGGTACTGAGATGAATCTTACTGCAGTTAGAGATCTTCTTCATGACTTCCTTACTGCTGACCCTAGCCTGAGCTCTCTTGCGCTGACGCTCCCGTCTCGCTTGGTTGAGCACAGTTTTTAGCTTCTTGCTGAGCTGCACATTGGACTGATGCCTCTTCCTCTTGAGTCCCCCGTGGGCAGTGAGGCAGATGTCACAGGATGGTGTGTGGGGATGCCACTCCGTGGTCACATTCCTTGGGAAGTAGACCTCACAGGGGGCACTACTGAACTTCCTGTACATAATGCTCCAACAGTTATGGCAGAATTCAGTGGGGTGGATCGAGTCAACATCCGCCTTCACATCAATCCGGAAAACTCTGGCAATGAGGTCTGGCCAGGAAGTCACTCTCTTTTCCTTCTTTCGGAAAAGGTTTTGGGTTTTAGCGTCCACAGGCCCATGGACTGGGTATCTCCGGTTGTGCCCATCACTCTTGAATGGATTTCCACAGATGCGGCAGAAGTGTCTAAGCCTGGCTTGGTGAATTGCTTTGTCTCTTGACTTCCCATCAACATGGAATTTCTTTGAAAATTTAGGGTGGAGTTTCAATGCTCGCTGAGTCAGAACTGATTTCTGACCACCAGGTTTGTCTGGAACTACTGGAGACTGCTCTAGGTAAGGGTTCCCCTCTGAGGAACCCTTCTCCTTTTGTGCTTCTTCGGGTGCCTTTTCGGGTGCCTTTTCAAAGGATCGCACCCTGAATAGCTTAAATTTCCACTCAGAAAATTTGATATGTGGGTGCTGAATTTCATCAGGGGCAGGACTGAGTCTCAGGGTGGGTGGCAAGGAGACAGCCATGTCGGCTAAGCTACCTGGGAACAGAGGGAGGGGAAAAAAAGCCAAGTTAAGAAAAAAATATCAATATCTGATTGCTGTATCTTGGAAATAATTGAGATTGATGCACTTGATTTTTCATTCATTAATTCTTTCCAAAAGATATTTATTATATCTCCTGCTGTGTTGAGTGCTGATAATATAGCCAAGAATAGTCAATCTCTTTTCTAACTGTATTTGGGGCCACTTAAACTATATATATATATATATATATATATATATATATATATATATATGCATGCTTTTATATACTGTGTATATGTAAAATTTAATTCCCTTACCACAAAAACCTTATCTTTGAAGACAGCATCATTGAGTGATTGATCTTGTTTCCCAATGTCCCTGGTACCCATTAGGGGCTCAATAGTTGTTTGTGAATAAATATAATGATAAACTGGATACTAAACTAGAGAAAAGTAATATTTTCAACATTGTATTAGCCTCATTACACTAACTGGACAATATATTTCCAGGTTTTTAAAACATTCTTCCGGGAGATTGGTTGTTTATTTCTTCCAAATAGGTCATAAAGAAATGATAAAGCTACAAACCCAAAGAAACTAATTACTCACTACTTGAAAGGATGAAGTGAATTTTGAGCTTTATGGATGCAAACTAATAATAAGTATCATGGATAGTAATTATGCTTACAATTTTAATTAGTGAATGCTGTTGTAAATTAGAAGGCTGAGTCTATATTAGAAACAAAACCTTTAAACCTGCAACAAACCATAGCATGAGCATGTTAAGGAGGCTGAAGGACTTTTAAGATGAAAACTTCAAGTAGTTTCAGACAAAACTCATACAGGTCATCCTGAAAGTCACCGCAGACCAAAGGTCATTAGTACTACAGTGTGTAATAAGAAGAGATATGAGGAACATTTTTCTCCTGGTTAAAAATATTACAGATGAGGGAAATGATGTAGTTGCATTATAATCTCAAAAAGTAAAAGAAATTTT
The DNA here is from genome assembly GCA_902168415.1 of Peromyscus melanophrys. NCBI lineage: Eukaryota > Metazoa > Chordata > Mammalia > Rodentia > Cricetidae > Peromyscus > Peromyscus melanophrys. The sequence goes on from CABHPR010097353.1 coordinate 3,669, forward strand.
TTTTTAAATTACAGGTGAAATGAAATAATTCCTAATAATATTCTGCTATTCTCATAGATGAGTGCCTAGCCCAGTTGTCATCAGAGAGGCTTCATCCAGCAACTGATGGAAACAGATTCAGAGACCCAGAAACAAACATTAGGCAGAGCTCAGGGAATCCTGTGGGAGAAGAGGAGGAAGGATTGTAGGAGTCAGAGGGTTCAAAGACACTACAAGAAAACCCACAGAATCAACTAACCTGGGCTCTTAGGGGCTCACAGAGACTGAACTAGAGAGCCTGCACGGGACCAAGCTAAGCCCTCTGCATGTGTTACAGTTGTGTAACTTGGTCTTCTTGTGGGACTCCTAACAGTGAGAGCAGGGGCTGTCTCTGACTCTGCTGCCTGCTTTGGGGACTCTTTCCTCCTACCAGCTTGCCTCATCCAGCCTTAATAGAAGAGGAGGTGCCTAGTCTTGCTGCAACGTGATATGCCATGGATGGCTGATATACACAGGAGGCTTGCCCTTTTCTGAAGAGAAAGGAGGAGGAGTAGATGGGGGTGTGGCCAGATGGGAGGCTGTGGGGAGAGGCTGGGAGGAGAGTATGAAAAGAGGGGAAACTGTGATTGGACTGGAAAAATTAATTAATTAATAAAAAATACAGATGAGCATGATGGTGCATGTCTGTGATACCAACACCAAAGAGGTGGGAGCAGAAAAGTCAATGCAAGTTTGAGGCCAGCCTGGTTGACCCTAGGGAGTTCTAGACCACCCTGGGCTACATAATGAGACCCTGTCTCAAGTAATAATAATAGTAAAAACAATAATAGTAAAATGATATGCCAACTATAGTATAAATATCAGTCACAAAATAGAAGAAAAACAAACAATGCTATCTGAGTAGTCTCTAGACCTAAACTAGACCAAACTGCCTACAATTCCTTAGTTCATAATATACCATCCCATCCATGCTCCCCAAATGTGTCTGGGTTAACTCTTTTGACCTATAACCTATGTCTAGAAACCCATTTTCCCCTCAACGGATTAACCATCGCAATGAGTGTTATAGTCACATAGGAAGATAATCCCTCAAATAATACATTTTGACCAGGAGTGGGACTTGGGCAAGTGAAGTGATGGAGGTAAAGACTAGTCCTGGATCCTTCTAGCAACACTGCTTTTTAATTCTTCCCTTTAAACTAACACACTTTATTCTGTGTATATGTGTATTACACATCAGAGTTGTTGGTGTTTTTTTTTTTCATTAAAATTAAAGGCAAATTTCTAAGACTTGATTGAAAGGGAAACACAGTTTGACTGTTCCTCATGCGAGACTATGGAAGCTAAACAATTCTAAAAACATTTCAAAGGTCTCAAGAACCCCAAAGGTATTTCAGTTGCAACCAAAGGCCTCAACATTGTTTTCTGATCAATTATGTTTCTTCATTCTTTCTTGTAACAAATGTGAGGCCAATCTCTTGTGTTCCTTGCCTTTGGCTTGAACCAAATGCCATTTTCACCACATTAAATATTAACCTTTCACATTCAGTAAGTCAACTTCCCCTGACTTGCACTAGCCTGAAACTCTTACCAAATCCACCACCACATCTGTTAAAGTGTTCCCATGGAATAATGTAGTTATTAACTACTGCCAGTCAAATGTAATGTATTTACTAGATTGTTTTACACCACAAATCATAAAAGTTTATCCAAACCTTTGAAACAAAACAGAGGTTGAAAGCATGGGATAATGCTTTAAGGGAATATACACAAAAATGCTAAGGGGGAGTTTCTGTGGAGGTTACATGTTTTATGGTTTTAGGAGATGATAGAACTTTTAAAAATCTGATTCAGTGAGTCCTTGTAATCACTCCAGTTACCAAAGACTGAAACTATTGCTATCACTTAGTTTTAAAGAAAGCATGGAGAAATTAAGATACCTTCTTATATCCTTGAGGGGAGTATAAATATAAATTAGCATAAAATGTCTAGAGACACTTTCGTAATGCCTTTTAAAAGTTAAGATATGTTGTCTTTGGTGCAATAAATTTCCTTTGAGGAAGATATTCAATAGTTATTCTATATAAATACCTCCACAAATATATAATGACATTTATATAAAGCCAGGGGAGATTTACTTGAAAAGTTGTTAGCTACTTTGAAAACCAGAAAATAATACAGATAATTACCAAAGGTGCATTACTAAATAAATTATGGTCTAAACATAGAATAGAAACTACATTACACAATGTACAATTTTTCTATGCATAAAAAGTAAACAAAAGATGTCCATGTGCAAAAAGAGAAGACAGAAACCATAGCAAGTGCAACAGGATCCTGTTTATGCATACATATTCATATTTTATACACATTGAAAATACAGGAACTCTAGAACTTTATGCCCTAAAATCTTAACAGTGCTCAAACACTGGAAAGTAGACTTAGAGCTAAGAAAAGGGTCTCTTAATTTCATTGTTTTTTGTTTGAAGTTTCCACATAACACATGTATTTTTTTTTAGTTTTATGACCAATTCAGCTCAAATGAAACTTTTTTCAAGACTAGATAGGTATGTATTCATGATCTTTTTATATTCTTTCTTTTTAATTTTTCTCCAAAAATTTTAAGACCTGACTAAGTCTTAAATCTGACCAGCATCCTTATTCTGGTCTTGTTGTTATTAAACATCTTATTGTTTGTCTTTTGTTTGTTGTTTTCCGTTAAACAGGTCTCAAGGGGACAAAAATCCAACCCTGTAGAAACATGAAGCTAGGATTTTGGAAGGGTGGTTTTGCACCATGATTTGAAATTCTTCAGATGCCTATTGTCTTCTCTTGTAGCAAAGGGTCTGAGAGTAGACACCTCAGAGTCTTAAAGACTGAGGGTCTGGTGCTGGCACAGCTCTATTCCAGTCAGCACCATTACCTCAGTATTGCCATCATCTACCACCACAGCTGTAACAGCCCCTCCCTCCACAGATCAGTGGCTATGAAACCAGCCTGGAGTGCTGCAGACAGGGCAAAGCTGTAGCTTGTAGTGAGTAACCACTGATGTCCTGGGGTGTCCGGAAAGCGCAGGAGAAGCTCATCTCTATCTCAGCCCTAACAGTCACACATGCATTCCCCTCCTCGGCTCACCATCTCCTGGTAACAGCTACAATATCATCGCTGACTGGCCAGTGAGGCCCAGAAAGAGCTCATTGTCTCTTTCTCCCTGATGCTGAGAGTACAAGAATGGGATATCACACCCAGCTGTTTTACAAAGGTTTGAGAGATCTGACTTGGGTCCTCATGCTTGCAAGCACATTATCAGCTAAGCTGTCTCCCCAGCCCCAGTCACACAATTTCCGTGTGCCCGAGTGTGATCAGTCTTTGCCACACCTTCTCTAGTTTGTTCTCTTCAGAGGTCCTACCCCCAAGTAGCTGCACATCGTGCGCCGTGTTTGCCCTTCTCCTAGGGGGCCCTCCCATTGAACTGCTTTCCAAAGACGTATACAGTCACAACCCTTCATTACACACTCCAAGAGCACAGCCTCAGAATAAGGTCTCTTCCATGGCAATTCTCAAAACTAACATGAGTCAGAGTCACCACAGGGGTTGTTTTCCAGAGAATGCAGATCATTAGCTTGCAGAGAGCCTGCCTATTTGTCTAGGTGGGGTCCAGAGAATGCATTATTGCAATGGTCCTGATGGAGTGGCATACAGATCACATTTTCAGAAACACTGGATGTCTCAGTTCAGGAAATGTCAGGCCACATTGCCAAAACCTGGGAAAGTGCACATTTCCTCCCAGCCTGGAATTCTCTGCTCCTGATTATTGCTTCTTGCCTGAGCTAACAGTGTGTTAGTTCATCTCTTCTTCGCAGCCATTCAAGCCGCTCTCCTTAAGCCCTGCTCTGCCAATAGCACTCAATTATATCAACTTAGATGTGTTCCATCCGCTCCATAAGCCTGCCATGTCTCTCAACTTGGCCTCTTATTCCTTTTCTGTTTTCCCTTCATTCCAAACAAAAACAAAATCAATGCCAGCTTTCCTCATTCCCTCCCATCACTGCCTGCAAGGAACACATCTCTCATGGTTCTGATTAGAAACACACAAAAATATATATAATAAATACCTTGGCTCAAGGCATGAGAAATATGAGAGTTACCTTGCTCCACAGGCCTCCTGGCCAGAATGTTGGGATGTCTGCAGTTAGTTACTTATTATTCGATAGCACAGAGATAGCAACATGTGTTGTCTACTCTCTCCTTGCTTTCTTGCCCCTTAGTGCATAATGCTGCATTATTTATCAGTCCCCACTGTCCTTCCCACCCTCCCCCAACACAGAGGGCTAACCACAAATGATGGTAGCCAATCACAGGGCACCCACCACCACCAGCTCCAGCTGGCACCTGGCTCTTCAGGAAGCTTAGCTGGAGGACCCAAATGCAGAAACATGCATGATATGTTCTGGAGAGCTGGCTACCAGTTCACTGCCTGAGAATGCCTGGGGTAAAAATGATCTCAACACTCTACGCTCTGGTTTCTACCTGGGTTCTAAAGCTCCGTGCCTCAATTTCTGCATCCAAAAGTCAATGGGAGCTAGCAGTGAGAGTTCCTATAGGAAAATTACTGGAATGGTACCTGGTTCTTAGTAAAAGCCTATCAAATATTAACAAAGCTATGAATTTTTATTTATTATTTGTTATAAACAGCCCAGAACACTTCCACCTGGTCAAGTCTTTGTCAGAAAACTTGATAAACCTTGAAAGGAAACTAAGTTTAAACTTAGTCTTGAAGACAAGAGACCAGGATATAAATGACTCAGGTCTTAGATTTCTTACTTAAACCCTATAGGTTTAAATCTGGTCACCCACAACATAGGCTTGGCGTTATTAGATCAATGTGCTAGGTCTCCAAGTGCTTTCTACATACTTAATTCTCACAACAACCCTATACATTTGATAATATTATCTCTAGAGAAAGGTTTCAAGCAGTAGAAAACCTGGCCCATGGTCACTTGGCCTCTTGTTGAAGGTGGGTTGGAATTGTGAAGCCCTCTCCCTGTCTCTGTCTCTATCTCTGTCTCTCTCTGTCTCTCTCTCTCTCTGTGTGTGTGTGTGTGTGTGTGTGTGTGTGTGTATGTGTTGTATACATGTTTGTGTAAAACCACATGAGCAGATGCAGGTGCACCTGTATGTAGTGTGCATATAGAAGCCAGAGGCCAACATCACTGGGTGTCTTGCTTCATTGCTCACTGTCTTATTTTTTGAAGCAAAGTTTCCCGTTGAACCTGAGGCTCAACAATCCCAGTACATGGGCTGTCCAGCAAATCCCAGGGATCCTCCTGTTTCTGTGTCCCCAGTACTGGGATCCTTGACAATGCAGCACTGTACCTAGCTTTTTATATACACACCCTGAGAATTAAGCTCAGGTCCTCAATTCATGCACTTGGGACACGAGGAAAGAAGCACAGGATGATTTACATGGAAGCAGGTATCTTCCATTCATGCCACACTCTTCAAAATGCTGCAACCCAACTGGGGTCACAGAAAGGAAAGGAATAAGTCAGCCATTCATGCTTCATCTTGAAGGAAAGATAAAAACAGTATTATCTCATAGAACTGGAGCTTACTTTTATTAGTCCTGTATCACTTTATAAACAGAAAAATTCAGAAGTATTACAAAAACTAATCCTAATGAATTAGTAAAAACATTGGATACATCAAAAATAGACTTAAAATTGTTTAGTCTTACAAAAGTTTAGATGTCTTTATATCAAATTCTTCAAAGTCAAGAGCACTAATATTATCCCCATTTTACCCAACAGCCTCTTCCTTACCACCCACATTGCAACCATATTGTTGTTATTTGTCGCCCACTGTGAGCTGAGACCACTTTCCTGGCACATGGAAAAACAAGCTAAGCAAAGGACCCAGGTCCTTTTGACTAGCGACTAAACTTCTATGCACTATCCTTTCAAGTATTTTCAATGAAATAAGCCCCACCTGGAGCAATCCTTGACTTTCATCATAAAATTGCAAAGTCAGAGCTACCTAAGACTCTGTGTTATTCCAAGCAAATTAAAAATGGAACGTGCTGACAGGTGTTAGCCAAATTTTACAGGAGGCAAAAAAATGAAAAGGGCGAACTAGCATCTGGACAATGTGGTGCCAGATTCCAGCCTGCAGCATAGCCTTCTAGCTGAGTGATTATCTATGGAGAACCCTGGAAGTGCCCACAGGTCCTTTGCTCTCTGGGCTTCTTCACACATGCCTTCCTGCTGTCCTTCCTTTCAGCCTGCCTGTCCATCCAAGTCCCAAACCCTCCTTAACAAGTTGCCTACACTTATTCCCTGTGACTTCCCAAAGGCCCTTTTAAAAGACCTTTTCAAATTCAATTTCTTCCCAGACAGCAATGAGCTCTAGTTGCTGATACCAATCAGAACCTCTTCCTGCAGCCAGAGTCTGAGTAGGTGAGCACCACATTTCCCACTCTTATCATAACCCAGCAGACGCTGTTTGCCATCACTGTGATTACATACATAAGCATGTATCTATACATCTCCAACTAGCAAATGTCTTGTCTTCTAACATCATCGAAAGCCGGAACTAAAGGGGGACTTAGAGGTTATCTGGTCCTGAGGCTGCATCTTGAAGGACAAAGGGCCTCCATGCAATGTCACAGGAGAGGAAGAGCTGCAGAGAGAATGCTTCAAATGTGGTCTGCAGGGTTCCAGGACAAGATTCTTTTCACTCTAGTAAGAAGAGATCCTTACCCCTCGCACCCTGACACCACTTTGATGAGTTTGGGCCAACAAGGGACTTGAGTTGGTGACAGGTCATTGCTGAATTCGAGCTTTGGATGATTGTAAGAATTTGCATGCTGCATGGGCCATGGAGAGACAGTATCTCCACTCATTCATTTCTCCCCCACTTCCCCGGCCTTAAAATTGCTTTCTAATTAACTCAGTGTGGATTATCCCTGTTAGTAAATTTTCTAATGCGTTATTAATTACTCTAAACGTCAACTGCAGCTCATTTTCAGCACGTTCTGGAATGCCGCAGCAGGTTTCCTGAGAGCAGCCAGCCTGTTTTCTAAACAACTAGTGCCACCGTGTGGACAAAAACGGGCAGATTCTTGAGGAATCAAAACAAGCCACCAGAAAAACAAAACAAGTACTGAATTTCTGGACTGGTTAAGGAAGAAATTGTGCGTTTTATTCTCTTCTCTACCTTTGTCTCAACCTCTATCCCCCATCTACCCTTTCCACCATGGCTTGCCACTCTAGGAATCCTCCACCCCATCCTCATAGTTCCTACGAACCAGGAAATAACACTAAAAGCTTACAAGGTCAAAGTAATTTGCCCAAAAGCTCACACCTAGTTAGTGTCAGTGTTCCATTGAAGTTGAGGGTCCAACATGGAAATCTGGCATCACTGTCTCTCCACTACTGACTGCCCCCACACACCCTTGACACCTTCTCCTAATTCCTCAAGCAGGTAAAGGTGTGAGAGCTGCATCTTCTTTGGTGATGCTGGGGACTGAGAAGTGATGGGCTGGACACAAGTCTCTACTAGACAAAGTTTCTAACCTGGTGACAGGTATTCCTGTCCAAACCCAGCAACAGAAGGGTTGCCTCCATTCCATCTAGCTGCCAAGCATTTAACAATGGTTTCAAAGGTCAAACTAGGATGGACTTGGTCTAAAGTTCTCAGAGCTAGTATTCATGTTTGAAAACCAAGCACACCTATCCTAAAACTCAGAGAACAGAAACGGTGTTGACAGGACACCACCATGGAAAATTCCTTTGTTTCATGCACAAAATTGTAAGTCATACTCAAAGCCATCTTCAGATATGAGGTATGAATAAAATGGCTCCCAAGGCATCTCATAACACATATATTGATATTTCCAAAATCTGGAAATGTGCCAAGTGAAGTTACACACAATCAATATTTTATTTTGTTATAACAGGATAGTTTAAAGGACCATCTGAATTCTAGTGCTTTTTATTTATGCCAATTTTAGATTAAAAGTAACTGTCATGCATGAAGGATACAAGTTGAGTTTAGCTGTAGTTGGCATTCACAGTTCTTAACTCTGCTATCAATGGGTGACCTATTTCTTCAGGCTTCTCTGAGTCTTTCCCAGTAGTCCAGTGAATCCTCACGCCAGAATCAATCACAAACCAGAACCAACAAGGGACGTCATTAATTAACAACATGTGGCAATGGTTTGGAATATTGTTTGAGTATCCCCTGTGGTTTCAAGTGTCTACATTTAATCCTCATTGTGGGCCATTAAAGGTGAGGACTTTGGGAAGTCAGATAAGGTCACTAGAGCAGAGATCATGATTGAACACTTAAGGGAGAGAGACCTGATAGAAACACATTGACCCACAGGCTCTCAGTCTCCTGCACTGTGATGCTCTGCACCTTCAGAACTTTTTCAGCAAAAACTTTTTGTACCCCTAGAGTTGTGAGACAAGATAAACTTGTTTCTATTATTGAATAGCCTGCCTCGGATATTTTAGTACAGTGATGAAACACTAATACAGAAGTATGACGTGTATCATACCAGAAAAAAATTATTCATAAGAATATGACAAAACAATATGTAAGTAACTTCCAGGCCTCCTAAACATCTTCATGGCCTCATAATTATTCATTGTCTGTCTTTGTTTTATAGAGACTACAAGTAAAATATAGAGGGCGAACTCAGACTAGGTGGTTTCTGGTCATTTGGATTTCTAATCCCCTTTCTCTAACACAGATGTTTCACAAGCTGATGAAATATCTCAGCAGGCAAAGCCTGACTACCTAAGTTCAATCCCTCAGACTTATTTGGCAAAAAGAGACACAGACTCCCTCAAGTCGTAGCTGTCTTCTGACCTCCACA
>CABHPR010097358.1:0-12139 GCA_902168415.1 Peromyscus melanophrys
ACATGAATATTTGTATGTTTCTTTTAAAGTAAAATGCCTTCATCATTCCCACTCAAATGATCTCTTATCTACAAGGTCATCTTTTTATTGCTTTTCAAATAGAAATATTCTGTAATTTTTAAATAGATGTTTTTCTTGGTTGTTTTTTGGTTTGTCTCTTTTTATTTTTCTCTCATACATTACATTCCAACCATAGTTTTCCATCCCTGTCTCTTCCCAGTCCCCCTCCCCCAACTACCCCATCTACTCCTACATTTCCCTTCTTAAAAGGGCAGGACTCCCAGGGATATCAACCAAACATGGCATATCAAGTTGCAATAAGATTAGGCACCTCTCCTCATATTGAGGCTGGACAAAGCAACTCTGCAGAAGGAAAAGGGTCCCAAAGGCAGACAGAAGAGTCAGAGATAGTCTCTGTTCCCACTGTTAGGAGTCCCACAAGCAGACCATGCTATACAACCATAGCATATATGCAGAGGGCCTAGGTCAGGCTCATGTAGAATCCCTGGTTGTCAGTTCAGTCTGTGTCAGCCTCTATGAGCCTATTTTTTAAAATTGGATTATTTGGATTGTTTATGTCTTGTTTCTTAAATTCTTTATATATTTTAGATATTAGGACTCTGTCAGATGTGGAGTTAGTGAAAATCTTTTTCCACTCTGTAGGCTGCCATTTTGTCCTATTGATGGTATCATCTTTAAGAGACATCTATAATTTAAAAAAATACACACATTTTCTTCATTTTTATTCTCATTATAGTTAAGCTAAGTAACTCTCTTCTTAGCTATTTTACCACTTGATAATTAGCTAATTTTTTGGTTTGTTTGTTTCTGTCTCTACCTAACTGGGCCATCGTAGCCTTGGGTATTGTCAGGGGTTACATCAGCACCCGCCACCATGGTACGTAGTTGATAAGCATTGGAGTAGTGCATGATTGGCAACATTAATAAATATCTTCAGTGTAAATTGTTGCCCATGAGTCAAGACTTGTTTTCATTATTACAGAGATGTTTGTTAGTAATTGTAGACTTTGCAAGGTTTATGATAGATTTTATGGTAGAGAATATAAATTTGTTATGAGAATGTGTTTCTGATTCTCTGAGCAATTGGAATTTGTGTTGCCCCATATTGTTCTTTTATTTGGATAGTGTTCTCTCAGTGTATCATATGCTGATTTATGAGGCTATTCAAGTATTTTAAATAACTTACATACTACCTTTGAACTAAGTAAGGCTTTATGACTCATTCATTTGCTCTTAACCTTTCCTTATTTTCCCTTCATTTAAACATCTTTATATGTGTGTGTCTTAATTTTACTATATCTCCTTATTAATTTCAATACTAGGACACATCCATATACACCAATACACATGCACAAAGATTCAAGTGCACAGTTCATATAGTAATCAAAATCAAATAAGTGAAACCTACATGCCCTGTCTATTACTTGTATATTGTAGTTTTGTTATCTTTTTGAGACAAGGTTTCATGTATCCTAAATTAGCTTCTAAGTCCTCACTGTGTAGCTGAGGATGACTGGATTACAGGTGTACCACACAATGCTCAGTTGATACAGATTTACAGAAAAAAACCTGAGGTTCTTGGTGTGCAAGACGAGCCCTCTATCAACTAAGCTACATCCTTAGCCATGAAACTTGAAAATGTGATAGTGTGTGATATTTAAATGGAAGATATATACACCCTAAACACACAGCTTTACTTTCATAGCCAAGTAACATGTTAATGCCCATCTGCAGGCACCATGAATTGAGTAAAGAATTTTAAAATGTTCTGATCAAACATGAACCCTTTAAGAAGCCAGTCATGTCTTGTTTCCTAAACTTTTTAGCAACACTTTATTCTTACCAGAGCTACCACAGTGGCTGGCATGTCATCTCTTCTATTGTGTGAGCTCCTTTAAGACGGGAATCATGTTTTATTTATGGCCATATTCAAACTGTAACTCAGCAGAGTTCCATTCTCTACTCTATGCTGTCAGATGAATAAACATAATAAGAAAAATAGCCAATTTTGCAGATTTTCTCAATTCTTTAAAAGCCTAGTAGTTAAAGGATTTATTTGAGTTGCTAAATTTATAAAGTAGATTATGTAAGTACAAAAAATGAATGATGTCATAACTCACATTTTTTTCCCATTAGAAAGAGGCAATAGCTCTGATGTATTCTGAGTGTAAATTCTCCTTCACTAATAGAGCTACTGGGCTTTAAATTGCAACTTTTCCAGCCATATGGCTCAGCAGGTAAAAATGTTTCCCAGCATGCCTGACAACCTGAGTTCCATCCCCAAGACCTATGTGGTGGAAAGAGAGAGTGGATTATGGAAAGCTGTTCTTTGTCCTCCATGTATGCACCATGGCACAATATGGCGATACTCCCCTACACACCTCACACCCACATATTCCCACATTCCTCCAAAACATCATAAACACACACACAGACACACACACACACATACACATATCACCCCTCCACCAAACCCATACACACATCATACATTTATCACACAGACCACATGCATATACCACATATACATATCACACACACACACACACACACACACACACACACACACACTTTCTCTCTCTCTCTCTCTCACACACACACACGCATCACACATGCACATTACACACATATCACACACATACAATACATATCACATATACATATCACACACACATTACACACATCTGTCTCATACACACACTAATTTGATAAGTAAATAAATGAATAAAAATGTTAAAAAATAAAACAAAAAACTTGGAATAGGAATTTTTCCAAACTGGTTGTATGGGATTCAGCCAACTAAGGGAATATCTCAGAAATTCTTCAGTGTACTAGAAGTCTATGCCCTAAGAGTACTAGAAGATCATGGGATTATGTTTCACGCAAAATATGCATGAAAGAAACTATTTTTAGTGGACACATTTTTAGAATTTTTTTATTATTTTGTGGAATATAAGAAAAAGTTGGGATGTTAAGGTTATTAGCTGTTATCTGTGCTAATTTGGGAGAGAGCCGGCAGGAAGGACAGTTACTATGTTATCAGTGATCATTTCAATACTACAATCACATGATCACGATAAAATCGGTAGTATATCTTCACTTTTATTATTGCCTTGGCATATATTTACAGTAAAGGGTTCCAAACATGACATTTTCATTCAAGTACACTATATATTTAGACTTTTTTTTTTTGGTACTAGGCCAAGTCCAAATCTTCTCTACACTGGATTCTAACATTCCCAGTGAATTCTGTGAAACACATGTCAGATTAAAAGAATCTGCCAATTTTCACTCTTCCATTTTCGTGGGAAGGAGAGAGAGGAATGGGGAAACAAGAAGATTATCACTCGGAGATGTCAGATCACTGATCACAAATGTAGAGATTTGTATTTCATGATTGATTTATCGATCTTCCTGTTCCACATTCTTCACATTGTGCTATCATTGTTGAAACAAAGGCGTCCTTTACCATAATCACATCTCCCCCAAAAAATGTTACTTTCATACAGAAAACAAGAATAGTCTCCATCCCATCATCAACTAAGCATAGAGAATCAGCTGTTGAACTGTCAACTCGACTTCTAGTGTGTTATGACAACGTTACAGCTAAGTATAGTGGTATATAGCATACACTTGCCTTTCGGCTCAGGAGAGGGGTGGTATCAAGTTAATTTAGCCTCCTATGACCCCATTTCTCTTTCTTCAGTTACATACTTGAGTAGCTGACATCCACACTCACTGTATGAGTCTAACTATAAAGTAGAAAATTTAAGCAGATTTTGGAGCACATGCAATCCATTGAGTGCATGCCCTCTTTAAGATATTTTTGGAATTTAAGTCGAAAGGGTGATAAAATATTTTGATGCCTTACTCATTCATTGACAGGAAATTACTGGACATCTATGGGCTGTCAGATATGGAACTAGGACATAAACAATATAAACAAAAATTAAACAAGATAGGAACTCTAATTAATGACTTCTATATAATATTTTGATATCTTTCTTCAAGTGAATCCTCATTTTTTCCAATCTTTAGTTTGTATCAAATAGTAATACTTCTGCAAATGTAGCCACAGGAAAACATACAGTTATTAAAATACAGATAAAAACTGAACAAAATAATTACAGTTCCCCATGGAAATTTAAAAATCTCTATATACAATTTTATAATTGTTTGTAACAAGCAAACTTCTCACCCCCTACTATCAAAGTAAATTGAATTTTATTTTTTGCTTCAGAAATTGGGGAAATGAAAACAGGGTGACTTTGAAATCTATATCCATTCAATTATTGCACTCTACCACAAGAGGTAATTATATTTAATTTGCATTTTCACTCTATTTTCATATAAGAAGTTTGAAGTAGTAAAAGTTTCTGTAAGTAGCTATCAATGCAGACAGTGATCCCAATAAGAATCAATCTTAACTCCAACAAAGCACATGAAAGAGTAAGTGATTCTCCAAAGAAAGGTGGTTTTGATTTGATTATGGTGATATTTTATTTCTACTGAAATGTGATTTTATTTGTATGTTAATAAATAAAGTAGCCTGAGGGTGCGGAAGTCTGGCAGTGGTAGCACATGCCCTTAATCCTGATCACATGACTGGCAGATCTCTGTGTGTTCAAGGATGCTACCAGCATGGAGACACACGCCTTTAATCTCAATACCAACCAAGACCTGGAGGTCTGTATAGATGGGCAGTGATGAGGAGGTCATGTGGTTGGGTTTACAACCAATGAGAAGGCATAACAGAAAGTCTATAAAAAGACAGATACACAGGAAGTAGCTCTCTTGCTGAGAGGAAGGACAGCAGCGGCAGTAAAGGATAAGCTCAACTCTCAGCTACTGCTCTGACTTCCTGGGCTTTTAACTCTGCAATTGACTCTGTTTTTCTTATTTAATAAGACTGTTCATCTACATTTGATAAGAGACCAATCTAATGTCTTCAAAAATAGAAAGATTAACCTGTATTTTGCAAGGAAGAAGTACCCCATTCTAAATTGTGTTAATCATCAATCATGAAAAAATGCATGAAGTATCATGTGTCAATGATGCCTTATTTAAAAATCTATTTTATTTTGAATTGTGTACATGTATGACCTCCCCTTCCCCCCCCCTCTCTCTCTCTCTCTCTCTCTGTGTGTGTGTGTGTGTGTGTGTGTGTGTGTGTGTGTGTGTGTTTACTTGTGATTGCAGGGTCCAGAAGAGAATGTCAAACACCCCTGAACCTAGAAATAAAAGCAGATGTGCACAGCCTGATTTGGGTATTGGTAATGGAACTTGGGTCCTCAGGAAGAGCAGTAAGTGTTTGTAACAACTGTGCTTTCTCTCCAACCACAATACCTCACTTTTTTGTCGTCGTTATTGTTTTGTTTTTCAAGACAGGGTTTCTCCATATAGTTTTGGTGCCTGTGCTGGATCTCGCTCTGTAGATTAGGCTGGCCATGAACTCACAGAGATCTGCCTGGCTCTGCCTACCAAGTGCTGGGACTAAGTGCATACCTTTAATACTTCACTTTTTAACAGGATATAAGACGAGACTTTTCCTCTTGGATTAGACATCCTTGACATTATTTCTCTTGAAAATATTTCAAGTTCATTACCTTATGATATAGCGAGGTTCATTTCATCTACTATAATTTAGTTTCAAGATTTTTTTTCTTTATCTCACTGCTCAGATACAAAGATTTTGTTATTTTTAAACTATGCTAAAATTGGTGGTTCTGTACAATGTTGCTGTATTTAGCACATTATCACATATTTATTTACTTGAAATTCACAGGAACACTCCATTGATCTACTATCATTCACTGAAAACCTTGTCCCTAAGTATCAAATCATTATAGCAACACTTTTGAAGACAATGAGTTGTACACATGACAATCTGTTTCTACATTCTCTGCTTTGCAAGGCATTGCTCTTTACCTCTATCCAAAGCCAGTATTGCATCATCCCACCACCATGATCAAGTTGTGTACGTTTCCCAACTCACTTCTTGTAGTTGGAAGTTTGTCTGTGTCCTGCCCTGCCAGTGGTTGAGACAAATCTCTCAACCACAGTCCTGCAGCCTTTTATAAAATAATCACACAGAGGCTTAATATTAATTATAACTGCTAGACCATTAGCTCAGGCTTATTACTGACTAGCTCTTATACTTAAATGAACCCATAATTCTTATCTATGTTTAGTCATGTGACTTGGTACCTTTTCTCAGTTCTGCCTTCATATCTTGCTTCCTCTGTGTCTGGCTGATGACTCCTGACTCAGTCTTCCTCTTCCCAGAATTCTCCTAGTTGCTTGCCCCACCTATATTTCTGCCTAGCTACTGGCCAATCAGCATTTTATTAAATCAGTTTACAAGAGCATTATCCCACAGCAACTTCTTATTTTAAAAACTGTTTTGTCTTTTCACAAATATTTTCTTTTGTTTAGTGATCTCTACACAGAAAGCTGCTTATTCATTGATTGAAGTAAGTTTTGTTATAAAGGCCAACTTGGAGACAACTGACATCTCAACAATATTGAGCCTTTTGATGTAGGTATTGAAATAGTCCAAATTTAGTTTAAGTGGATATTTAGGTAAATATTGTAGTTTTTTCCATTGTGAATTATAAGCACTTATTTTATTTGCTGTATTTTGAAAATGTGTATTATTTCCATGCTTTCTAATAAGTTTAAAATTTCCAGTTCTCAAGTATTTTGGGCTAACATATATGAATATATTTAATATAAGAAAAGGTTAGTGACTGACATAATTATACATAACAATAGGGGAGAAGTTATTATAGATATTTGTAGGTTATCTTGTGGTGATATTTTAATTGTGCCAAAATGTGATTTTATTTGTATGTTAATAAAGTTTGCCTGGAGATCAGAGGTCAGATGTGAGCCAGGGACAGCAGTCAGATCGTGGTAGCCCATGCCCTTAATCCAATCACACGACAGGCAGAGTCTCTGTGTGGTCAAGGACACAGCCAAGCATGGTGACACTAACCTTTAATCTCAGTACCAACCATAGAGACCAGGAGGTCTGTATAGACAGGCAGTGATGAGGAAGTCATGTGCCTGGACTTAGAGCCAATGAGAAGCAGAACAGGGAAGCAATAAAAAAATAAGTCAAACAGGGAGAAGCTCTCTGGAGAAGCAATGGTGGCCAGGTGGTAAGATAAGGTGGTCTTGGCTCTTCGCTAGTACTCTGACCTCTTGGGCTTTTAACTCTGTATTTGGCTTTGTGTTTCTTATTTAATAAAATCATTTACAATTTTATCTACATTATCTTTATGAAGATATCTGTGGAAACAGATTACTTAAGAATTTAAAGCATATTTTCCAAATATTTGAACATTTTCCAGACATATTTTCAATGTTTTTATAGTTTGTCTATTTTATAGCATTTATCATGTAATTTTATTTCTTTTTAATAATTGAAATATATTTATGTATCATCACATATAAAGTTCAGAGAAATCAACAAATTTCTCTGATGAATAAAAATATCACCTTGTGAAGGGGATAAATTAAGAGGCTATAAAAACTTTAGATATTAGTGTCTATAACAAGACCTCAAAATACGCAAATCCAAACAGAATTAGCATGATAAGTAGACAGACACAAAGGAGAGGAAGATTTTAATGGACTTTTTGACAACTGATAGCCAACTGTGGGTCTATATGCATATGCATGGTCATGTGTATAAAGGTGTACATGTGTAGGCAAATACACACACCTTTGTGAATATATATATGCAGAGGTCAGAGGACAATAACGTAAGGTGTTATTCTAGGGAACATTTCCCAACTTCTTTGAGACAAGGTTTCCTTCATTGACTTGGAGCCCACTAAGTAGGCCAGGCAGATTGGCTACCATGCCTCAGATTCTTACCGACTACTACCTTCTCACTGCTGGGATTATAATTACATGCTACCACACTTGACACGTTTACCCGGATTTGGGAGCTTTAAATCAGATTCTCCTGGATGTCAGGCAAGCACTATATTAGCTAAGGTCACTTAGCCACCTAGAGACCTATTTTTTTCCTACAAAATTCTAGTCACAAAGGTATCTATCTTAATTAATTGTTTACATGCTACATAAATCCAGCATTATATTTTGTTTTTCATTTGTCAATACTCTTTCGTCCCTCTTGAAAAGCTGAGCTAGGGCTGGGGAGATGCTCAGTGATTAAGAGCACAGGGTTTGATTTGTACATGGCAGCTTATAGTCACTGTAACTCCAGTTCTGGGGGATTCAACACTGTCTTCTGGCCTCCATAGGCACCAGACACACAAGTGGTGCACAGATATACAAGTAGGCAAAATACTTATACACATAAAATTTAAAACAAAGCAAAAGAGGAAGATTTCCTTAATGTATCTCTTTATTCCAGTCTAGTTCAAGTGGCATTACTTCACAGGCACTTAACAGTCTTCATCCTCCAGAAATGGAGTCAACACTACTGGAAGTTTATTATTCTGTGAATATCAATTTGGTTATAATTACTTTACATTGCTATTTCATATGTCTGTACAATAACAACATGGTGTCATAAATTTTGCTGTCTACCTAGGGATGGGAGATTATTGTTGGCTTAGTAATTTGTTGAGTTTAAACCTGCAGTGAATAATAAGGGGAAATTTATTGCCATCAATTCTTACTCCAAATCCTGTGTTCTGGAGTTCCATTCTTAAATATCCTTTCTTTTCTCCATTGGTGTCAATGACTTTAGTAGCATGTGCAGGGCCTAATGAGATCTCTAGTTACTTGTAATAATTGACCAGGTTGTTACTATTAGTCATTGCTCACTCTAAACGGACAAAAGCCAAAAGCAGATTTCTCAAAGCAAATATTAATGATGTCTATATTTCTGCTTTTTTAAAAAATCTTTGTCTGTTTCCCTCCCTCCCTCCCTCCCTCCCTCCCTCCCTCCCTGCATTTACTTGAATCAGAGCCCTGGCATTCAGCATTTTGTGAGGGAGTAATCTTCTGGCTCACTGAATGGCATTTGGTATTCTACTTACCATCCCAGTGAAGGCATCAGTTAAATATCTACCCAGTGATGGGGAAATTCAATCTAGTGTGGAACATATTTCTTTTAGAAGCCTTGCAATTTCACTCTATGGAAAGGCAGGTGTTCTCCGTAGGAACCAGGCCTCCATAGGAAGAATTCCTCTGAGGCCTTCTAATGCCAGATAGAGACACAGTTTCTCTCCTCTGGGATCATGGGATTATTTTGTTCAGACAATAGTTATTACAGGGAGTGGCTGGGCCACCTGCTCTTACCTATGGTTATATTGTGGACATACAAGATTATACACACACACACACACACACACACAGACACACACACACACACACACACACACACACGTGTCTATATTTGTGTTTATGTATATATATAGATATTCTATACATACACACATATTATAGCTATAGATATTGACAAAATACCAAAACAGTCCCACAAATACTAATTCCTTGGTGATAAAATTTCTCCAGGGTTAGCATAGATAAAAAAGAATTAACTACCAAATTAGCTAAATTCTGCTTCAAAGTCGTGGTTCAAATGAGCATTTAATAAGTTCTCTTCTTTTTCAGTAATGACTCATTGATTTTTTTCCTCCAGAATGAGATTAAGTATTCATTTTAAAAGGATAACTAAACCAGAAAACTAGAATTCTCTTTTTAAGTTATTGTGTAAACTATGTAACCAAAACTATATAGGAAATTAAAACAGCATTAAAATGTCAACTACATCTAGCCGGTATTATTAGACCAAATAATTGTGTTTTACAATGTTCTGAAAAATCGTAGGATTTAAAGAGAAAACTAGACTGAGAATATTTAGTCTTTATCTTTAGTATTTAGTGTTTAGTATTTCAACTGTGTGAAGAGAAAGCAAAATTTATTAAAGACCAAATAAGTTTTATATGTATATATACATATATATGATATGTATGATATATGTATATCACAGAATGTAACCTGCAGCATTTCCTATGAAATCATATAATTTTCAGAGCACAAAATTAGTCTCATTATTTCCTCTCATTCAATAAAACTGAGGTAGAGAGGAGGCTTCTGAATAAGTCTAGAAGTTACCAATAATGGAGCTAGAGTTCAAATACCTATTTGCTCCAATTATTGTCTAATTTCTGCAGAACAAAAGTAAGTGGGGAAACGAGCACTTGGCTCAGTTAAAGATCAGAGACTGAAACCCAACTAAGCAGAGATCTAGCCTAGGTGCCCCCAGAAATAATGAAATTTCCAAATTAATGGATTAGTTTTTCCATGACCATGAGCCTTAAGAGCTCACTAACTGCCCACCCCAAAGTGCTCTTGAGATTGATAAGAGTGTAATTGTGTCTTTTTTATCAGTAAGTTGAGGTCAAAAGTTTGAAGATGCTCTACAGAAAGCCTAGAGTTTCTGAGGCCAGACTCAAGTCCGATTGCCAAAGTTAATCCCAGCATGCACTCTGTAAACTCAAGTGTGTCATGAGAAGGATGCCTACCTCAAAACACTGACATAGGAATTCAAGGGATTTTTAAAGAAAATTCTTAGAACAGTGTTGCATACCAGTTCCCATTACTAAAATTACAAGTGGTTACAACAAAGCATGATTTAGGCAAAGAGGCTTATTGTTAGCTCTTTAATGTTTTCTACAATGTGGAAGAGAATTTTGTGGGCAGTATTTATACCTCAACTCTGGTTATAAAATTGAATAGAAAAAAATCTATCCTAAATTATCATAACAGTACTCCATTTTATTATCAAAATATTAAAACAAAACAACCTCCTTATTTATGAGCCTTTTGTTGTTTTAGTATTTCTTAAAATTTCATCTAGGGCAGAGTGATTATCTGTTGTATACATATTGTTACTAAATTAGTTAATTGACCATGACAGATAATTAAATCAGAGGTAGATATTAAATTATTCATACACTAAATAAATTAGTACTCAGAGAGTTTTTGCTTTTATTTGTCGAATATTCTATCTATGCTCTATTACTTAATACCTTATGTATATTTTAAGTGAGCAGTAAGTTTTCACAGAAGGGCATTATGAATCCATAAAATGTTATTAATTTCAAGTTGCTCTACTTTGTCTTGATAATCTCTTCAGCAGTTCTCGATAAAGCTTTTAATTGCACCTGATGGTCTGATATAGCGAAAGTGGCATTAGTGCTCTGCTTTCCTAATAAGTGCAGAAAGATGTATGCATTCGAATCTCCTTTATGTATCCATGTTGTGGCTCTGGAGAGTGTAAATACCTGTATGGTGTTACAGCCTAATTATTGTGGCCGATATAAACAAATAATCTGACTAGTGTAAGATGTATTGGATGTAGAGCATGCCTTCATAAGCAGTTTTAGAGCCGCACATGTGATCAGACACTCCTGCATGTGTACATGATCGTAAACAAATATGTGCAGTATCTGTTTGTGCCAGTGTGAATAAATGACATGCGAGGAGGATAAGATGAACTGTTGTGTTCAATTCAGTAGACTTTTGACTTCTCAGACACAGAAATGTTTTGAATAGAAAGGTCAAAGTGATTTCCTTCCTCTGTTCAATCATTCATTTACAAAGCCTATTCTCCGCGCAAAATGATGATTATGAGAAGGGAATATGAGAGACGAGGACGTTACTAGAACACAGCAGAACCTCTTCTAGAGTGCTTAGGGAAGTTTTTGATGGAAGGTATTGCCCTGGTGCCCACTGTCTTGGCTGCAGATGGAGGCTGCTGCCAGGGCATTTCCAAGGTCGTGGTCTCACAGAGTACTGATACCTTTGCTGAGTAGCCTAAAGGTCTCGCTGGTGAAATGGAAGGTCCTAGAGAAGTAGAAATAAATTTTAAACTATCTGTATATCATCCTTGTTCTTTTTATTGAGCATGGACTACTGCTCACACAATTTCATAATGTCTTAGCATCAGTGTATCTCCTCCTTTGTATATCCATGTGTACTTGACTAATTTTAACTAGATGTAAAAGCAAATTTTACTCAATAATTGAGGTAGGAAAAGGTATTTTCTTATAACCAGAGCCCTGACATTATGACAAAGAGAGGAGAGAGAGAGAGAGAGAGAGAGAGAGAGAGAGAGAGAGAGAGAGAG
>CABHPR010097363.1:0-10697 GCA_902168415.1 Peromyscus melanophrys
AAAAAAAAAAACAAAAAACCCTCCACCTAGATCTCCAAGTCAGCCTCTCGAAGGTTACTTAATTTTTGCTCATTCATTTCCTCATGAGCTGCATATTTCACCACAGTCTCTAGAGATGCTGATCCCCTAGAAGGCCACATGAGGTTTACTGTTACTAATTGCATTGATGGTCTGAGATCGGTGAACCTTTTTGAACCTGAGTTTTGTCATGTACAAGTGAAGGGGAAAGCATCTATCTCAACAACATTTTATGAGGTACAGAGAGACAGTGCTGGACGTGTGTTAGCCTGGCTGTAACAGTGGGCAGCTGGCATACCCAGCATGTGGTACTTAATAGTTGATGTAGTTATAACACATGATTCTGTTTTGTGTGCACTAGCTTGTTGGTATGTTCTGGGGTAAAGCTGTGATGAAAGGCAGTGTTCTTTGTATACCCCATATGCCTTGCCTTACAGCTAGAGTACTTGATCCTATAAAATGCATGGTTTAAGGACAAGCATCGTTTACTTTGCCTATAGGGTCAGGATACCAACATCTTTCTCTGAACACGGATGTTTGTGACGTGGCTACCCAGTTCACAAACCAGGTATGTTCCTAGCCGTGGTAGTCTTTTCTTACTGAGTGCTGACTGAAGTTGGTCTCACCTCCATGGTATCTGAATATAATTCTCTCATTTCAAGAGAAATCACCAGATTGGGCGCTAAGAAGAAGCTGGATGTGAAGTCCTAAGTTTTCAGAAAAGTGAGGAATGCAAAACCACTGGTTAATTACTCCTGCTGCTGTTTCTCTCCTCCCCCTACAGCACCCACCCTGTCTGAGGTATTCATTTCCTAACTCAATGAGAGTGTTTGAGTTAGTATAAGAAACTCTTTCTCCAAGGACCTGCAAGCAGAGTTGTCAGAGGGCAGCTGGGGGCTCGGCTGTAAACAAGTGTATTACGATGTTCAGTCACCTTTGCTTGGCTCTTGCAGAACTCAGGGCTACACACCAGACATTTAGAACCCTCTTTTGCTTCTTACAGTAGATGCAATGCCAGCATTCTGCTGCCACATTGATAGGAAGCAGGATATGCTTTTGTTTTTCAAAAACTGTTATAAAAATGAAGTGATTAATGTATTGACCATGCAGTTGATCATTACAAGACTTTTCTGTGTTTTTTGTTTCTGAGACAGGATTTCTCTGTGTACCTCTTTTCTCTGTGTGCCCTGGAACTCACTCTGTAGACCAAGCTGGCCTTGACCCTAGAGATCCACCTGTCTCTCCCTCCCAAGTGCTGGGATTAAAGGCGTACCCGGCTGTTTCTTAAGCATTTAAATAAAACAGATGAAGTTGTAAATCCTAATATTTCATAAGTTGTGTGTGGCTATAGAATCAGAGACTTCATACTTCACCTGACCTTATGAATTATGTTTTCTGTGTTGACACATAGCCAAATCAGGACATAACTAATTCCTTTGAATACATCGGAGTTTGTGATGCATGTGTTGGCAGCTCCTGGCTACCTGATGTCCTTACTTTGCCAAAAGCTCACCTCACTTTCACTCAGTTTTTTCTCTTTGCAGAATAATGAGTCAGATGTAGATCATCATAAAAGCCTGTTACCCACAACTTACTCACTATTAAATGGAGCCAACTCTCCAGTTACAAGATTCAAACTCTACCTGCTTATAAGACAGCCTGAGGTTCATGGGGCCATTCTCCCAGATCTGCTGTTTTCTTACCCCCGAGGCTTCCATTCCCATTACATTACACAGCCAGAGAGAGAAAAAAAAGGGAAGTTAACTTGACATTTCTGGATGTTTAGGAAAGGTCGGTAGTATGGCAGCTTGAGGTAGAGCTAAGTAATGACCTTTCCTTCAGGACCTGGGAGCATTGTGCCCAAGCTGGCCTACTGTTCCTTACTAGAAGCTTAAGGCCCTTGTAGAATGTTGGCTTCTTGTTTGATGTTTGACTCAGAGGATTTGGCTAATTGGTACCTGACAGAGCTGGTGAGACAGTCAGAGAGAGATGATCTAATGTCTTCGAGGCTCTAAAGGAAGAGGGTGATAACTGGGGAGGGGCATCCTCAGGAGGGCCCAGACAGCTCTGAAGCAAAAGCAGGCAAGGAGACACTCTCCTGCATCCGCTAGCCTGTGCAGCAGATCAGAGATGTGCCTCTGTGCCTCATTCTCCACTGATCAGAAGGCCTCCCAGGAAGGAAGGGAGCTGCTTACTGTTTACCAAGCATATGCTTAGTGTCCAACCAGGTGTCAGGTCCTTTGTATGTATATACATAGGTATCTGGTGTTAGTACAGTATGGTAAGTACTTTACAAGTTGTGTCTTTAAGAAAGAGATAAGGGAACACACACACACACACACACACACACACACACACACACACACACACTATGGCTAGAGATAGGAAGTAGGAAGTAGGGAGAAAAGAGGGAAAGGGTTTTACATGAAGCATGAATCTTAGAACATGGCTCTAAAATGTTCACTTTCTTCAGCATTACAAGTGACTAGCAACAAGAAACCTTTGCCCTGAGATGGCTTAGGGCCAGGTCAGTTGACCGCTGCCTTTCCCCACTTGTTAGTGCTGGTTTTAGCTTCTGGACATGCTGCCCCCCTACACCAGTATTTAAAAACATCTTTCTGCTCCTTTCTCAGTCACATCTCCCAGAGTGCCAGGGTATAACGCTCCTGCCAGAGTGGACTAGCAGAGCAGCTCCTTTGCTGTGGTGCTAAGAAGCGTGTCTTCCAAGCATATGACCAACCAGAAGATTTTGACCCCCGACACTGCCGTGGCATCGAGAGCTGTAGTTCTGTGGTGTTTAGAGTTGTGCCGGTGTTTTCTCATGTTTGTGTATTTGTCACTAATGCCAGCACAGATGTTGATATTTCCTGTATTTTTGCCCATTTGGGTCTTGGATTTCTCATGGAGTTTAACTACAAAAACTACATGTGAAGCTGGGTAGAAGTGACCCTGTGGACATTTTACAGTAATGCCCCAGCTCGTGGCTGCCTTGGTTTTGAAATGTTCTCAGTTTCTCTGTCCTGAAAGTGATCTTTTCCTGTTTTCTAGAGCACTGTCTTTGAGTCTCTCTTTGACTTGTTACATGTTCTTCTGTGGGATTTATTTATAGGAACATCTGTCTTTTCTACCAGATTGTAAACTCACTTAGGCAAGGGCTCTGCTCTGTTCATAAGGCTTAGGGTGATGGTTCACCATAGCAAGTGCTCAATAAATATCAGTTGGATTGAACTGAGTCCCTAAAACATTGTTTTTAGTTGAGTCTTCATCAAGTATAAAAGAAGATATTTTTAGTAAGGTTCGTAATACTTTTCTTGAGATTTCATGCCTCCAGTTCTGTATTTACATAATGATATGTGTCTTGGAGGTATCCTGAAGGCTGTGTGTGGCAGCCTAAAGATGATAAGTGAAGATCAGAGGTATCATGGGATCAGTTAATTTATCTCTTCAGCAAGGAGAAGACAGCAGCATTTAGAAGATGCTGTAACTCCATAATTTACCCACATGTAAGGCAAAGAGTCATGGTAATGTACAGCATTTTCATCTTACCCCAGATGCCATAAAATGCATAGGCAAATGTAGAGAGGCTTCCTGGCACTAACTTTAGAGTATACATTTTTGACTCAACATTTTTTTTAAATTACATTATTTGTAGAGGAGAGCATGCCATGGTGCACATGAGGGGACCCCCGCCCCCATGTGAGTCCTGGAGATAACTCAAGTCATCAGCCTTGGTAGCAAGTGGCTTTACCTGCCAACCCCCCTCATCTCACTCCTCTCAGGTTTTCATAAACTTTGTCATTGAATACTACGGAGTCTGCGTTGAAAGGTGTCTCACTGACCCGGTTGTGACTCTGTGTTGATAGTTGCTGCTGCTTTTGTCTTTGCCTCACTTTTTAAAAGCAGCTATTGGAGAGATGAAAAGCTGTGTACCGTTGTATCCTTCATGCAGTCTTTACGGTTCCTCTTCCGGTGCTGCTTTTCTGCTTTTTGCTTTGTTTCCCCCATTACTGGGGGTGGAACCTAGACTCTCCTGGATGCTAGGCAAGGTCTACATCTCTGTCTGAACATACAGCCCTGTTTTTACTTCATCTGAGGAGTCAGTCTAGATTGCTCAGACTGGCCTTGAACTTACACTATAGCCCATGCTAATCTTGACATTGTGATCACCCTGCTGGAGCTTCCTGAGCAGCTGTGGTCAGGCCTGGCTCCAGTGCTGACTTTGAAGGCGTGTTTGACAAAAGAGGACAGTTCTACTAAGGTTTAGCTTCTTGACCATCTCCTGTGAGTCAGTCACGGTGCTAGATGGTTTGCATTGTTAATTCCTTTTATCTACCAAGACATTGGAATAAGTTTTGTGATAATTAAAGCCTTACATCTCTCAGTAAAGGAATGAGTTCTCTTGTGTTTATGAGATGATGGGAGATTATTGTTTCTTTAAGATTCATTTGTATTACTTTGTAATTATATGTATATATGTATGTCTGTGTGAGGTTATAATGTATGTGAGTATAGGTGTCCCTGGAGTCCAAAAAAAGGGTGTTGGGTCCCTTAGAGCTGAAGTTACCAGGTGGTTGTGAGCTGCCCAGCGTGGGTGCTGAGCACTGAACTTGAGTCCTCTGCAAAAGCAGTGTGCTCGCCTAACCACTGAGCCATTTCTCCAGCCTAGGATAAAGATTATTGATGTATAGTCGGCATGCTCTATCTTCCTGGCACATTGGTTTTACTCAGATTTAGGTCGGAGTGGTAGATGTACTAAGACAGTTTAAACAACTACTAATCATTTCTTATATTTAGACAATCATGAAGACATTAGGGAAGTATACAAAAGATGGACCGAGTGTTGGTGATAGAGCACTTTAAGTACTTAGAGGTGGGTTAAAGTGCTTGCTGTTCAAGCATAAGGACCCGAGTGTGCTCCACAGAACCCAGTTGTGAAAGGCAGTGGCCCTCATTTATAATCTCAGTGCTGGGGAGGCAGAGGCAGGCAGATACTCGGGGCTTGCTAGTTAGCCAGCCTAGCCAAATTGGTGACAAGGAGGACTGTACCCGAGTAATGATAGCTGAGGTTATCTTCTGGCCTCTCTGTGCATGTGCACACACATAAACCTTCATACACACCTGAGCCTAGGCACATACATGCACGCACACAACATATATATATACTTAGAGTTTGTTTTTTAGACTGTGTCCTCTGACTTCCAGGGGTGCTTTATGGCACTGTTGAAAAAGACACCGCTCTGTTCAGTCCGTTTTTCTCTTTGCAGTTGTAAAAACCGAGCTCCCACAATTCATCCCTCTATTGACTATGACTTGATTTCCCAGTTCAGTGACTGTCCTTTTGACCTTTCCACAGTCCTGCTTCTTACCTGCCAGAAAGAAGCTTTAGTGCTGGATCAGACATCTCCTAGCCCAGATGGACGGATAGAGCTGAAAATCAGTAGTATTGACAGAGGTGCACGGTCGGTCCCATGCACAAGATTGCGGTGGCTTGTGACTGGTAGGCTTGCCTTGTCTGTTACCAGTAGCCCTGTGTTTAGCCTTCAGAGCTCGTTGTGCATTGCACTATAGCAGACGTGCGTTTCCAGGAGCTGACTACCCTTTAAGGTTTTATAGCTGCTCTTCTGGAGCAAGATGGAATAACATCCCAGAGATTCAAGTTGCTGTCTTGCAGTTAACAGAATTTTTAAATTTTGAATTAAATGTTTGTAAATCGGTACTCTTGCTTCATCTTCTATGAAGCGGTTTTGTTGTTTTGGGGTTTTTTTGTTTGTTTGTTTGTTTTTAAAGTTCCCTTTTAGAATTCGATAATTAGCCTGTTGGTTATTTACCCATTGTTGTTCCAGTGCCCTAAACCAAAGACTGGACGTATTGCGTGCTGTGGTAAAGTGAACTAGGGCAGTGGTGTTGATGTCTGCTGACATAATTGTGCTCTTTTTTTCCATAGGTGAATTCTACTCTCAGAGTAGTCTGGTAGTAACTGAGAAGTCGTGTGTTTCTGTCACTGTATATTAGGGGACACTAAAAACAAAAGACCCTTGCCCGTGGTACAGTAGAGAAAGCTAGGTCTAGATTGGCTATGTTTATGTTTTTGTTGTTGTTATTAATGTGCTTGGGTTTTTGTTTTAAGCTCAGTTTTCCCCTTAGTTCTTCCTGCTGCATAGTGACCTACTTGTCTTTTCAGCTTTTAAATCTAAGTGTCAGGTCTTATTCTCTCTACGTTCTCCCTCCCCTTCCTTTTGAGAGAGAGCCTTGCAATATTGTCCAGATAGTCTTGAACTCAGGAACTCCTAAGATCCTTCCATTTTGCTGGCACTATAGACGTGTACTATAGCACCAAGCACCCAGCTCTCCCTGTGTTCCTCATGATCACCAGCTCTAGAGTTCGGTAGCATGTGCTCACTATTACTTCATTTTGTTGTTGTTGTGGTTTTTGTTTTTTGTTTTTTGTTTATTTGAGACAGGGTCTCTACATAGCATTGGCTGTCCTGGAACTCATTGTATAATCAGACTGAACTGAAAATCACAGAGATCTGCCTGCCTCTGTCTCCTGAGTGATGGCATTAAAGGCATGTGCCACCACATTGAGCTAATATTTCAGTTTTGCAATGAAACCTTTCGAAAAGCATGATAAATTTAGTATTGTATTTATATAATTGCTTTCTGGTTGTGAAATAATACCTCGTATTTTTTTTTAATTCCACAACACAGTTTTGAGAACTCTGTATGAGATGAGAGCATATCCTTTTATGAATTACTTAGTAACAACTGATACTTAATATATCACATATAAAGGATATATGGAGTAAAGCATGCCTCGTAGAGTTATATATTCTGCATTCATCACTAGTGATGTGGCTGTCTCCTCAGTTGGTAAAAACATTTACCCTTTGCTTGGGCCATTGTGTTTATTTCTATTCTAGTTACTAATGTTGGTTTCTCCATTCCTTTTTTCCTTTTTAAAACAAAAGTGTGTCTCTGTGTGTGTGTGTGTGCCTACATGAGTTTATGTATACCGCATGCATGCCTGATCCCTAGGAACTGGCGTTACAGGCAGTGGTTAGCTATTGATATGGATGCTGGGATCTGGACTCCCACGCTCTTAACCGCTGAGCCATTTCTTCAGCCCGCCTTTGTTAAATATCCGTGTTTTTCTGCTCATCTTTTCTAGGTACCTTGGGAATTGAGTTTCTGAGTCTAGGGTTCCATGAGTTAATCTTCCCATGACAAATAGCTTGCCTTGACAGGGAGGCTAAGCTATGACTCCCCATGCCCAGGGTTTGTAGAATAGTTGCTCATTCTGTGCTGCTCAGTGTTCTCACATCCCACATGGAAGACACCCACCACCTCCCCGGGGCCTAGGGCAAGAACTCACTACCTCTTGATCCGGGTTCTTCCTAACATTTGTGCGTTACCTTTCATTCACTGGGACCACAGTTATCTGTTAGATAAGTGCTAGGGATTTTTCTCAACATTTTCTATTCCTTCTTAGTCTTATTTTCTTATAGGACAGACGGGGCTGTCTTAAAATTAGCAGCAGCTGTAGGCTGCTCCTGGCTGTGTGAGTCAATGCCACACTGACTTAAGTGAAGGTACCATTCTATTTCTGGCTGCACAGGTTTTGCTTGCCATTTTTTTGAGCATTTATACCAAGGTGTTCAGCTCCCTTTGCTGTTTCTTCTCCAAGTACCTACAGCCCTCGCTACAGAGGACATGAACATTGTAGAACACTTGGGCGGACCAACAGTGGTACTGGTTGTAGTATGTTAATTTTCCTTTTTTATGATTTTTATTCAAATGATGCAACTTTTCATTTGAAAGCCCAGCTTTCAATTC
This sequence comes from Peromyscus melanophrys, assembly GCA_902168415.1. Taxonomy (NCBI): domain Eukaryota; kingdom Metazoa; phylum Chordata; class Mammalia; order Rodentia; family Cricetidae; genus Peromyscus; species Peromyscus melanophrys. The sequence goes on from CABHPR010097363.1 coordinate 7,852, forward strand.
TGTGTCTGGGTTTCAAAGCTCTTCTCCCAGCTTTCTGGATAGCCTGTGCCAGGGCCAGAGAATGTTGTCAGCCTTCTTTCTTTTTTTGTCTTGCTGGTGTTTTTTTCTTACTGACATTACATTACCCATTTCTATAGAAAGTTTTTTATTTCTGAGACGAGGGAAAGGCTTCAACCATGTTCTCTGGCACACATCAGTTTTCCCGTCTCAGTTTTGAAGGCAGGCGATAGATAGTACACCCTCCCTGGCTACTGAGGGGATCAGCTGGGACAGTATGTTGAAAGGAGAGAGGGCCAGTCAAAGGGAACCATGAGAGTTTTATTTTGTTGTGTGGGTTTCCCTGGGCTAGGTCATTTCACCTGCCGACACAGAAAATACACCATTGCTGTGAGAACATGAGGCGATCTTCCTGGAAATCTAAGCAGTAGTAATCCTCCTTGTGTTTCCCTCTAACCCCACAGCACAACAAATGCTCATCTCCAGAAAACACCATCTGGTCCACGGTTCCATCAAACTATTAGAAAGTGCTTTTCCGTTTTTGTCTTGTCATAGAAACTACCAGTGGGTGATTTTTATGCAACCGTTTGTAAAGAGTTTCCTGTTTCCACTTTTTAGCATTTCTGGAGACGTGACTTACGAATGCAGCAGCCATGTCTTCAGCTCCATGTGCCCTCCTCTCTTGTCACCTCAGTTTTTCTTGCTGCCTGTGTCAATACAGCTCATCGGAGGAAAGTGACCTCTGACCTCTCCTGCATCCCTGCAGCCAGTGTGACCTGGTTCTCAGGTGTCGGTGTGAATCAGCACATGATGCTGAAAGGGTAGGGATGAGGTCCTAGGAGTATGTGTAGAACTGTGGGTGGCCACCTGACTTACTCCCATGAATTTACATTGGGACCATTTCTGAACCTCTGCCATCGTTCAGAAAGTCTTAGCTCCAGTGACAAAAACCAGTGTGGCAGCAGGGCCCCAGCCTCCCAAGCGTGCAGTGACATTAGCTGATTTCCAGCTGGAGCATAGTAGGTAGTGGGAGGTGCCCTGTCAGTACTGTGCAGGCCCGTGGAGGCATCAGTGTTGGGCGTGGCTTCATGTGAGCATAAGACTACAAAACGTCTTTACAGAGGACATGGGTCCATTCAGATTCAGGTGGATCAACCCTCACTCCAGGGTGGAATCCCATTGACTGAGAGAAGACTAAGAGAATCAGAGTTCAGCCCTCTTCCTACAGCTCCAGCAAACTGTGATGGTGCATTGAGTGGCCTTTTGATTTCTCGTAAGATGGTTTCCCCTGCCAGAGCCATTCCCTCTCAGCAGATGTTGGTTGTAAAGTGGAGACCACCACCAGCATCTTGACTCTGCGGCATTTGCTGATGTGGGAGCAGGAGAACAAGGAATAAAATGACCTTCATTCTTCTGAGTCAGTCTGAAGAAACAGCTACATACTGTTTTTTAATTTTATTTTTTCTTTTGTGACATATCTGTGATACATTCCCAAGGGTTGTATTATAGACAATTATAGAGATTTACAGGGAAAAGCACTTGCTGGGAAGCCAGAAGCAAAGTTACTCATCTGGAAGTATATGATGAACCAAATGATGGGGACCCGAGAGCATCATACGCTGGTAGCGCTTTAGAAACACTCGCCATCCGATCTCATTGGCCATTAATGAGTTATACTGGAGACTGTGAACTCATGGTTTGCTATCTGTTATTTTATTCTTTGCTTGATTTATTGGGGTTACATAGAGGTGCATATTGTGGGGAGGAAGAGCCTCAAATGAATGGAAACCTTAATGTAACAGGTCATTTCTCTGTCAGCGCAAATGAATCTGGATGTAAGCCTAGAACGGCAGTCTGTGCTGCCGTTTGAGACTCAGACCTGCTTTCGTCTCCCCTACCTTTCCTGGTGTATAGCTTCCATCCTCCTCATCACACATGGGCTTAAGATTGCTGCAAGAGCTTCAGCTATCACTCATCACTCAATGACACGCAGAGTCTAGAAGGAAAAGAAAAGCCACCCCAGCCCTCAGTAGGCTGAGATGGAAGTATTGGTGTGAAGTCAAGGTCAGCTTGGGCTGCAGTGTAAGAACGTGTCTCAGAAAAAAAAAAATCAAATAAATAAATAGGAAAAGCAGAATTGGACCATCTTAGCAGAGTCACTTAATGCTGGAACTGACTGATTACATCTGGCTGCAAGAAAGACTGAGAAATACAGTTGTTTTTTTTTTTTTTATTCCTAGCGACAAATGTCCTGCTAGAAGGAGAATTGTAGCTTGTTCTGGAATTCCGTTGTCAAGGAGAAAAGGAGACTGGATTTCAGGGTAGGTAGTCAACAGAGCCAGTCAGTTTGTGGAGTAGAGAAGAGATAAGCTCAGTACCACTCTACTGAGGGGGTCAAGTCAGGATCGGCTGTTACTGGTACAGAGAACGGTTGTGGTTTAGGTGGAAATGTCATTAAAGCATTGATGTCCTCAGAAGATACTGTTAGGCCGTCGCGGTGACACAACCCTGTGATCTCACCTGCTAAGGAGGCTGAAGCCACGGAATCACAAAGTCCTATCTTGCATGGACTGGAGAGTGAGTTCGAGCCAGCCTGGGCAATTTAGTGAGACCCTGGCTGAAAATTACGCCAGAAGCACAGTAGAGACTGTCGTGGTGATGGCGGACTGGGCGGATGTGGATGCTGATACAAAGACTGCTACCCTGAGATAGCTTTGGAAGGGAGCAGCTAATGCCTTGTAAACTGTAACAGCAGAAGTGATTTTTCCAGCCATAGAAAAGCTGGTGAGTTGGTCTTCAGGCAGAAGACACAGACAGACTCGGAGTGCTGACCACAGTCAAGAAGGTGA
>CABHPR010097366.1:0-18648 GCA_902168415.1 Peromyscus melanophrys
AAAAAAAAAGCAGGTTAAAGAAGAAATAAAAATGTTTTTAGATAAGAAAGGATTTAAGATTACAAATTAGATACACCCTAAAGTATTGTTCCAACATAGAACATACAAGATAAGAACAAAACTAGAAAGTGAAAGTAAACCATAAAAATGCCATAAATTTAAATTTTAGGTGAAGATGGTGTGGCATGACTAAATTGGCTATAATTAGAAGTCACCGAAATTCTCATGGTCAAAATCCAATACCTTAATACGGATTTAGTGGATGATTTTCTGTTGAGAACATAGTTTTCTTAAAATATTGTCCTGCTTTTAGTGTTACTGGAATTGTTAGGGTCAGAGCCTGGGCTCCAATAGGCCTGAGAAGCTAGGATCAGCCACACATCCTCAACAAGCCAATCAAAGAGATAAATAATAGTCGAACAAACAAACAAACAGACAGACAGATAAATGAGGTTCTTTCTGCTGTCTCCACACTGGGAAGAAGAAAGGAGGTAAACAACCTCCTTCTCCCACTCAAGACCCGTTTTCAGGGTCTGGACTTGAGGTTTGGTTTCTACAGAGGATGCCTTGAGCACAGCTCAACAGTGCTGACCAGGGTGTGCTGACCTTTCAAGCTTTCATCATTGTCTCAACTCTAATCATTTCCTGCAAGGAGTTGTCAAAAGGGTGAAATATCTTCCCCTTCCCGGAAGCCCAGTTTCTCCTCTGGCTGGCACAAGGGCTCAATCCTTTCCTTTTTCCAGCACTCCTGTGATCTCTGGGAGAATTCGAATTGCTGGGGGTCCACTATCCTAATAATTTGATAGCTGAAGGGAGGGGCACCACGTCTCTCTAGAATATCTGAACTCTGCTAGGATAGTTACATTAGTAACATTTACAGAAAGGAAAATAAAAGCTTAGAGAACAGGGATTTGAAGTCTAATTCTTTTACTGAATGGATTTTTTAAAACTCAGTAATTAAATTTTACTAAATGCTGCCAATACATTTTCCCATTGAAGCCTCCACAAGCCAGGTACCGACCGCCTTAAGGTAAGAAAAAATTGTGTTGAAATGAATTATTTCAGGAGTTGGAGAGATGGCTCAGTGGTTAAAAGTGCTTGAGTTCAGTTTCCAGCACCCATACCAGGTGGCTTACAACTCCTTGGAACTCCAGGATCATGAGATCCCAGGACTTCTTCTGGCCTCCACATGGCACTCACACACATACTCGAAAATAAAAATAAAATGTAAATGAAGAAATCTTTCAAAGAATAAAATTATTCCGATTTAAGTCATTCTTGCTAAATTATATAGTAACCATGAAACTTAATTTAATGAACAAATGTTTAATTAATTTGTAAAATTTCATTTATTGTACAAAAATGTATTTATGCCTAAGATATTAACACCTCTACATTGGTATTTAAACGAATAAGAGACACTAATTGTAAAACTTGACTAAAGATTTTGGCTTCCTTGGTCTGAGACACTCCCATTAGATTTTCTACATCTAAGATCTGCCCTTGGTAGGAAATATCCATTATCTCCATATAAAGTTAAATGCTAAACATCCTGTAAAAATATGGCCAAAAGAATGTATGAACCATCTCTGCTGAAGGGAGCCATGGTACATTATTACAAGGAAACTTTAAACCTGATAACTAAAAATTCAGAATTGATTACAGAATCTTTCCACTGAGAGTTCCCAGACATTAATAATTAAAGGAACACGGGCTAAATCCAGCTGCTTTGATCTATTGGAAAATGGAGACTACAGCCAAGGCTCTCTTAGCCTAGAGGGAAAGACCATAGCAATACTTCTAACCACCTCCTATGCTGCAGAATATCAGGAGAGAAATTCTGGGTCCATGCTTTTCACCTCAAACGTGTGCTGACTTCTTTTGAAAACACATCCTCATAGAGTTCAGAAACTCTGGGCCACTCCAGCTGCACTGACTACTGCACACACCAATTGTATTTTATTACAGACAATTTGTGGTCAGATAAAACTTTGTTCTCCTAACAATCAGTCTGGTAAATTTATAGTTACTTATTTTCTTTTTCTTTTTCTTTTTATTTTTTTGAGCCAAGCATAGGAAGCTATTGAGTTCAATTTCATTTTATGGTTTTAAATTACAGTTTTAGGTTATTGCTGTATTTGTGAAAGGTGATTTTTTTTTTCACCTAACATAATTTGTCAGTCTTTCCCTGGCTCATGTCACCTAAATATGAGCAAGTCACATCTCTAATGTACAGACCTGTTCAGAAAATTCAGTCCAAGCTAGATTTATATTCTGTAAAGCATTTTAACCAGAGTGCTAATTACGACAAATATTAAAATATATTAAACTTTGTTAGTATGCATGTGTATCTATACTCTTTCAAATTGTTCCCAGATATACAAACATATTCTTAGTAGAACTTACATGTCAGATTTCAACAGTTCACAGAGCTTGAACTGCATAGCCCTGTGGACCAACCACCATCTTCTCAGAATACACAAATTACATCACTAAGTCTTCAGATGATGCTACTATCTTATTATTGGAAACTCAACATATACTAAACCCAGAGGTTTCTTGAATAAACAGGAGCTATATCCCAACACACATAATAAATTCAAAATGCTTAAATTGAAAGTACACTTAGGACAATGCTGACATCCTGACGTAGCAGTGCAGGGCACCAGAACCCTGAGCCCAGGCTTCCTGGGAAGTCCAGCATGCTGACACTGCAACATAGAGACAGTACTGTGTGCACCAATCATCTGAGAAAACATAAAAATTCAAAATTTGAAGTACAGTCTATACTGCAAGTGCATTGCTTTTGAATCACCAAAAGTTTAAAATAAAAAAAAAGAAAGAAAAAGAAAAGGAAAAAAAAACTTAAGTTGGTAAGTCAGTGACTAGACATTGATATCTTTTTCTCTTCCCATTAACTGTTGTTACCTGTGATAAAACATCATGACCATGGCAACTTATAGAGAGAAAGGTTTAGTTGGGGATTAGAGTTCGAGAGGGCTAAGGGTCCACCACCATCAGAGTAGTGAAGCATGGTAGCAGGGAGACAAGGGGGGCAGGAACAGCTGAGAGCTTGCATATGGAACTGAGAGCAGCAAGCAGAGAGAGAACTGGGGATGGTGGGAGGCTTCGAACCCTCAAAGCCTGCAACCTAGTGACACATTTCACACAGCATGGCCACACCTTCTAAGCTTCCCCAGACAGTATCACCTACTGCAGACAAATTATTCAAATGCCAGAGAATATGGGGGTGTCTCCTTCAAACCATCAGTTATATGGAAATAAACCACTTGGTAAACTGTAAAGTCTGTTACTTCACTAAAATAATCAACTTTATTCCTCATGCAAATGTGCTGGGTCTTGCAACTCTCAAATGTCCTTGCTTCTAAGAGTGACTCTAAGATCAGGCCTCTCAGCGTACATCCCTTACAGGGTGTCCCAAATGGATGCTAAGTGCTTGTGTTGGGGAGTGATCCATGGAGTCACATGATCCCACCTGTGAGCAGGCAGGGAATCTGGAGCACATGTGTATTCAGTGAGTGCCTGTAACTATCAGAGACGTCAACCATCACCCACCATCCAGGCCTACAGCATCTGAGGGACAAGTATAATTTAAATGTAGCTTATGTACAGAGACAAGTACACATTTTGACATTAGTTGTGCCCTGATTTTAGACCACAATAATTTCACACTGGACTAAACTTTTACAAAATGGTCTGTTGGAGGACGGAACTGTCTGAAATGTATTGCAAACACTATGTTTGCTAAGACAATTATTCCAAATTAGAAGAGGAAGTCTATTTAACCAGCAACAAACTACCTATGAGTTCATGTCGTTTTCCCCACATCTGCTGCATAATAAAAATCAGAATATTGCCAGGCGGTGGTGGCGCACACCTTTAATCCCAGCACTTGGGAGGCAGAAGCAGGCGGATCTCTGTGAGTTCAAGGCCAGCCTGGTCTACCAAGCGAGTTCCAGGAAAGGCGCAAAGCTACACAGAGAAACTCTGTCTCGAAAAAAAAACAAAAACAAAAAAAAACAAAAACAACAACAACAACAACAACAACAAAAAAAATCAGAATATTCCCTAGGCATGGTGCTATACAGCTTTATTCCCAGCACTGGGAAGGCAGAAGCAGGTGGATCTCTGTGAGTTCAAGGCTAGCCTGGTCTACAGAGCAAGTTGCAGGGCAGTCAGGACTACACAGAGAGACCCTATCTCAAAGGAACCAAATTAGAAAATAAAAATAAATGAATAATCATATTATTCCTTCTGAACCCTGCCTACCATCTTCCTCACTACTTTACCCTTTAATTCACTGTAAGTTTACACGTGATCAATTCACTTACAGCAATTTTAAAGTTAAAAATAACTTCTCTATACTTTCACAAAAATAGAATACTATTTTCCAAGTTTGTGTAATTAATAACAGTAATAGTGTAAAATACACTATTATCTACCCTTTAGCCAAGAGAATCTCTAAATTCTAGCCTTTTTTTTTTCTTTAGACATCACTCTGGTTTTAACTTTCCTAAATAATATTTGTCCCATTTCTCAGACCAATCTGAAAAGACATTGAAAAGATGTTTGGTCCAACCAGCCAGCCAAGCACGCTGAGCAAGGCCATCAGTAACCAGGGTAACCATGTGCTTCCAGTAAACACATCAAGGCCACTCGCTTCCTCCGCATCTGAATCCACTCTCTTCACCAGTTGCTATTTTAGAACTGTTTTTTTCTTCAGAGGTGGAGGATTAAACGGGCACATTTCAGGTAGTTTCTAGACAGCACTTTTTGCAGCACATATAAATACACTATTTTAAGACACGGAACACGAATTCATTTGATTTAAAATGGCTTGGAAGCCCACCACATGCCACCAGTGAGCAGGTTATTCATAAACCGAGTAAATAATGAGGATAGCAGGGACAGCAAGTTCTCCTTACAGTCTTAATGAATCACTCTTTCCAGCTTGGACTGTATGTACTCACTCTACTCAGGGACAGACTGTGTACCTTCATCTCATACACAGGCAAAAATCCATGCTTTTCAAAAATGTTGACCTCTAAAGTTCAAAGCCTCTTTCCCCACCCAGTCCCCTAGCGAATACTGGTTCAAACACAATAAAATTTCAGAAATAAAAGCAACTCCTAATCACAGTCAAGCAGTTAGTAGGTTCCAGACTGGGTCACCAGAATGCATGAGAGGCTCCAGAACTGGAAAGGCTGTTGAAAGAGGAGCCTTCATTTCTGCCTTGGGGACATTCAGGGCCTTGAGAGGGAAAACAATCAGGTGCTCAGAGAAGCACTGGTAGTGGGACATTAGTGTGCTTCTCATGGAAGCTTAGTGGCTTACAAGTGTTATCATTCTACCTTGGAGGCTGGGCCTTGCCTCTTAATGTCTGACTTGGCTTGAAGTAGGTGCTCAGCTTTGTTGGCAGAGCTTTTAAAGAACACAGCACCTGGAATCTGGAGAGATTTCCCTGCAAGTCACTCTCCAAAGAACTAAAGCCATAAGTTCTTCTGCAATTTCACTTGGAAGCTAGGCTAGCTAGCTACCACTTCTGGATGGATTCCTTTCCTTCTAGAGTGCCCACATTGACTTGATGTGGAGGACAGTGACTTCACAAGAGCTCATGTCACTGCCCATCCAGGACTAGCTCTGCAAGCTCACTGCCCACAAGCATCCAATACTTCCCATTCCTTGTCCTTGAGATATGTCACCCTAGACTAAGCTGGGGCCCTTTGCTTCAGTTCAACAGCCAAAGCACAAGGAAAGGGTGGAGATGAAGGCGTGACTACACAAAGCAGGCATAGCTGTGAACCACTTGGCTAACCTCCTTCCATTTACACCAGCAAGAGCATCATTAATGTGAGAAACACAGACATTGTAACTTTCAGTTACCTAGTTTCTATTTTCTTAACCACAGTAATCTGGTCCTTAATTTTACAACCATCAGCCTTTTGATGATCACTCACAATTATTATTTATTTCTTTTTCATACACAATGATTCAAAGAATGTTCCTTTGTACAACAGAGTCCTACGAACCTGTTCCTGTGGTAGTCCAGATGTTACTTGAGTATTCCAATGCTTACCAACTGTTCCTGCAGCTGACCTTTTCTACACACATTTTATTAGTCACACAGGCTAGCAATCCCAACTGAACACAGATGAGAAGCCTACAAAGTAGTTAAGAATTGAGAACAGAGCATTTCATCACTGGAAGCATGCCTATTCTTTGAGAATAAGGTGTTGCGACTCCTCCTTTGAAAACATTGATATATATCACAGCAAAACATTCTCAAAAGAACTGTGAAAAACAATCATCTCTGTCATTTTCATTTGTACTAGCTTTAAAAGGAAAAAAAATATACTCAGCAACAACTAAAAGAAAATGAAAGTTTTTGCATCCTGCTCAGATTAGACTATCATGTGTGGATTTTAACCACAAGGTGGAGCTGTGACGTCACAGTTTGGAAATATTTATAAAACATGGACATAATTTAATAAAACACAATGTACGAGGCTAACTTAATTTGGCAACTACACAGTATTTCCAGTTAATCAATTATGCACCGCTGATGCTCGGTAGGAAATATGCTTCCATTTGCCCAGTGCTGCTTGGGCTGTTACTGAGTTCTGCCAGCTACAACCACCATGTGATTTGATTCCCTTTGCTCTTCTAAGAGATCCTAGTCAGTCTGGATGTTCACTGAACAACATCTTTAAAAATTACTTTAAAGTTATTGTGTAACTATGCACAGAGCAGTTTATTATCAACCACATTATCTATAGGAAATCTTCTCCACACCTTAATTCTAAGTGACAAAGTAGCATCTACTTTCGAATGAGGAGGTTTCAGGGTGGTAAACTCTCTTTATGGCATGCTGTTTTAATTTTAATGACTTGTTTTTGTTTGTTTGTTTGTTTTTTAACCATTATAGAGGCAGAAACTCCGAAGTTCCAATATCAATATTCAAAAATCATCATGTATTTTTCAGTGAAAACAGAACATGCTAATTGGTTTCTTAATATAATAAGTGAACAAATGTGAACATCATAAACTTATTAGCAAGAAAACCACTCTCACAACTGAATGGAGGCTCTTGTGAGGCAAAAGCCCTTCTACAGGGCTCCAAGTCCAGTCCACAGCTCAGCTTGGATTTTTGGGGGGTTTTTGTTTGTTTGTTTGTTTGTTTTGAGAAGTTTCTCTGTGTAGCCTTGGTTATCCTGGAACTAGCTCTGTAGACTAGGCTGGCCTCGAACTCAGAGATCCACCTGCCTCTGCCTCTGCCTCTGCCTCCAGAGTGCTGGGATTAAAGGTGTGCGCCACCATGTCTGGCCTCAGTTTGCATTTTAATAGTATGCTTCCATGTACTTTTCTACTCTCTTTACTACTTTTTAAAATTGAATTAAAAGCCCGTTTCTTCTATAAACGCACACATACACAAAAAGCCTTTCTGGATTTCCCATTTTTTTCTTCAATGTCTTTTTCTTACTAGCAATCCGAAAGTCTATATTTGTTTTCTAAAAGGCCACAGGAAAACAGTGCTGACAAGCCTTCTTTCATGGTGTCTTAAATAATTTAATTTTCTAAAACTGCACCTAGTGAAAGGAAGTTATTTACACAGACCGACTCTCCACTGTGAACAATTTTAAATTCTACTAAATCTGTCTGCAATTTAAAGAGATCCGTTGTGCAAACAGGTTCCACATTCCCAATGAATACCATGTCCAAACACTAACACCTAAGATGCACTCTAGCGCTTAGCAAACAGGCGAATTAACCAGATATACCCAGATAGGAAAGCCGGAAGGTGGACCCCTTCTGTCACTAGGAGGCCCCCCACGTAATACATATATGTATGGTTTTTCCATATTTTTACTCTATAAAATCACCAATAGAAGTTAGCGATTTTCAAAGGTAAAGCAGAACGGAATTGAAAGACTATGTGTTCTGGTGGACAATATTCATACTGATTCTTATATGCATCAACAGTTAGCAAACAAAAGGTTAGAAGTGTAAGATGAATGCAAGTGAGAGGTTCTGGTTTCAAACAGGAGGAAAGGAAGAAAGCAGGAACAAAGAAGAAAACATAAAATGGGAAAAGGTAACGAAAAACAGTGACACCTTCATGAGGAACTGAAAGCCATCTCGTCACACACACATAAATGATATTCCTGCTCCTAAATGTATTTACATAGTAAGTCTTCAGTAACAAGGTAGCAACAACAACAACAAAAAAAATCACAAAATCCATTTACTCTTCCAAGATCTCACACCATTATGACCCTCTCTAGAATATTTTACACACACAGAGAGAGAGAGACAGACAGACAGACAGAGAGGCGCAGAGAGATGGAACTGTTTTTTAATATAGCTGGTGTACTGGCTAGTTTTATGTCAACTTGACACAACCTGGAGTCATCACAGAGGAAGGAGTCTCAGTTGAGGAAATGGCACCATGAGATCCAGCTGTAAGACAATTTCTCAATTAGTGATCAATTGGGAGGCACCATTATAGGTGGTGCCGCCGTCTTTGGGCAGGGGGTCCTGGGTTCTATAAGAAAGCAGGCTGATGTCGAGGCCAGCCTGGTCTACAGAGTGAGTTCCAGGAAAGGCGCAAAGCTACACAGAGAAACCCTGTCTCGAAAAACCAAAAATAAATAAATAAATAAACAAATAAATAAAATAAAATAAAAATAAAAATAAAGGAAAGCAGGCTGAGCAAGCCATGTCAAGCAAGTCCGTAAAGCGGCACCCCTCCATGGCCTCTGCATCAGCTCCTGCCTCCAGGATCCTGTCTTAAAGTTTGAGTCCCTGTCTTGACTTCCTTCATTGAGGAGCAGCAATGCGGAACTATAGGCCAAATAAACCCTTCCCTCCCCAACTTGCTTTTTGGTCATGGGGTTTTGTCCCAGCAACAGAAACCCTAAGAAATCTGGTACTGCACTCTACTAGAATGCTCTTTTTCCTGACACACCTCTCTTCTAAAGATATGTCACATTTTGTTATTCCTAAAAAACAATACATGAATCACGCCTCAAAGGTAGCTCCAGGAATTCTTCCCATCAGTGTCTCAGTAAGCTTTCTCCATCTACCCAATCCTATGGTTTTCCATCTTTTAGACTGTATGATCTACTTATGGGAGGTTTACTCATTTTCTCTCACTACTTATGATTCTAAGATACATTTTGTATTATTTCATTAAAATGAGATGAAAAAACAGAAAAACTGCTAAGTTGGCTGTCTTTATTCCATTTCTGGAACCATGGCATGACGTTCATTATACTAGGTGGCAGTCTATGTATTCCACCACATGGAAGCCGATGCTTGGCGGCCTCCTCTGAACAGTGTGGCAATGGGAGTGAGGCTAGATTGCAGAAAGAACCCCACTTGCTTTACAGTTTGGTGCAACTGGAGGGCACCAACGCCAACCAGATCTACATATTGTCAACATTCTGTCTGAAGTGCAATTAAATTCACAAATCTCTACTAAAACACTCCCTCAATCTAGTTGATCTACTGTGGATATTTAGGGCCACCAGGAAGTGCTGCAGAGTATTTGTTTACACTGTAATGAGGTGTCTCAATCTATGGTGCCTCCTGATAGATTTAATAAAGAGCCAAATGGTCAAGAGCCAAGCAGGAGAGAATAGGCAAGGTTTATGGGCAGAGAGAAACTGGTAGGAAGAATGTAGGCACATGATTTCACCAGCAGAGTCTGAGTAACTCAGATGTACCATACTAGGAGGAGGTTACTGAGCTATGTGGCAGAATGTAGACTAAAAAATATGTATGGGTTAATTAAGTTATAAGAGTGTGGTGATATTTTGAACAAATAAAATTTGCCTGAAGATCAGAGGACAGAACAAGCCACTAGAGGCCTGGCAGTGGTGACACACACCTTTAATTCCAGCACTTGGGATCACATACCTTTAATCCCGGCACTAGGAAGGTTGAAACAGGAAGAAATATGGCTGGGCAGAGAAAGGAATATAAGGCCAGAGGAGACAGGAACTCTGGCTCTTTCAGGCTGAGGAGTTGGTGAGGTAAGAGGTGGTGGCTGTGGCTTGCTCTGCTTCTCTGATCTTTCAGCTTTCACTCTGATATCTGGCTCTGGGTTTTTACTGTAAGTCCATTTAGGATTCGTGCAACATAAGAGCTAGATGGGAAAAAGCCTAAGCCAAGGCCAAGCTTTCATAATTAATAATAAATCTCTGTGTCATTATTTGTGGGCTGGTAGTCCAACAAGAAATCTTGCTACAAAGGACAGTACAAGAAGAGAACCCAACTTCCTTCCCAAATCAATCTCCTAGTGATGACTACAGCTGAATCACTACGGACTCATTGCCTGGGACAGAGCCTGGATCATCACAGACCCAACACTACCACTAGACAAATATGTATGTTGATCAAAGGTGTGGCTGTCATTTCCACTCCTGTAAAATGAGTAATATCAACTCCCTGGTCACTGTAAGAGTTCAGATGTGTAACTGAATTTAAAATTTAGATAGTAATTTTGTTATAATACTAAACCATCAAGCTAAATGAAATAATTACAGCTCTTATATCCAGATATGCTCCCAGACTAGTTTGCAATATATTCTCTTCTAAAGAACCATCAATAAATAATACAGAAAAGCACTATGTTTATTTTAAATTATTTTATTTTTCATCATTTTCTAACATAGAGAGTTAGAAAAATGAATTTTGGCACCGGGAATAAGAACTTTCTTCAAGTTTAACCTTTAAATTAAAAACAGTAGCTATAATAAAGATATTTAAACCTCTTTCAGAGAAATATTGAAAACTGAAATAAAAATTTTGGCTGTGGAGATTTTTAAAATGTGGGGTAGAGGAAAAGCAATAAAAACGACTAAGGAATGATAAAATTATGGTGAAGTAAAGAAAGGAAACCCCCAGGGGGAAAAAAAAGAGAACAACTCGGACTAAAAGGGAAGAAACAAGGCTCAAAACCCATTTTCCTGATATAAAATTCAAGTAGTTAAGAAGTTTTTAAAAACACTGTAAAATGTACTACTAATCTCAATGAAACTGTTCTGTATACTCACTAGTTTCTAGAATTAGCAGGGGAGAAAGAACAGAAGGAAAAAAACTTCCTGCTTGACATAAGGACACTTGGAGTTAAGCACTTTGCAAAGCAGAAAGATGTGAGCTTCCCCTGAGAGCCTGCCCTGGAGGAATGCAGGGGTCCAATGGCCAATTGAGAGCAAGAGCCGCCTCATGTGCTAAGTATACTTCCAATGGATATGCTCCCATTGGCTGTCTGCACTAGGTTTCTTGAGAAAAACCTCTGTGCAATATTTTCTTTGGATTTTCTTCCTAATTACTGAGAAACAGACCTACACAGAGGTTGACATGGCTTAATAATTACATGTAAATTCAGTAATCGTCAGAATTCCGGGTTTCCAGACTTGCTGATTTTCATTTATAACGACATTCTATACTTCTTCACAATGATAAATAAAATCTCAGGTTTTTCTTAAATAAGAAAATATTACTAGGCTTATTATCATTCATGCCTTTGTACCTACACATTTTATAACTTGTCATTACCTTCAGAGACAGTTAAAGCATAGAAATAAATACCGACTTTCACTTTTTCCTTTCTTCTTCAACCTGTGTTTTAAGGCTCAGAGCAGACATCAAACAATTTCATATAAAAAGTTTTCAAATGTTTGGCCCAAAGTGAAGTTGTTCTGTTGACATTATTTAAATATTCCTCTCATCTTCTCAAGCACAACTTCAAAGACATGTTTGTGCCAGTCATCTCAAAGAACAATTCAGTCTGAGTAGAGTAAATAACTCAGGGATCTATAAATGACACCGCAATGTATCTTGTTCCATTTTTAACAGGAAGTCCTTCATGCAAATGTGTAAGTCTCCCAGGATGCATGAAGCTCCAGCCTTTCCGTGGGGATTCAATGGAGCAATTATACCTTAGAAATTTGCATCCACCTCCCTGAAAAAGATAAACACAAATATGTTAACATAATAGTTCACATTTTTAATCAGTAGCAATGTTCAAACCACGCCATCTAAATAGCAAATGAAAAACAAATTTCAGCAAAGTTCCAGGAACTTTTCTTTATGTTTGTCATAATTACCTGAAAATCCTCTCCTACATTATTGAGAGCAATGTTGATGGTAAATGTTGAGGCATCATGATGGGGACGGAGTGAACGCTGTCTTTCAGGTGAGTACTTTACTACAAAATTCAGCAGTGCAAATCCCTAGGAACGCACCACAGTAGAATTGTTAACAACGCAAAGGCAGAAGAGCATATTCGTGTGGAAACTGGTAGGTTGTAGGCAGGAGGAACAGGACAACTACCTTTGTGTAATAGCCGGCAAAGACCTTCAGCGTAACTGGAGCAATGAACTCGCGGATAAAGTGAAGCCAAACATTCTCTAGATCAATTTGCTTCATATGAATATCATCAGTTGGGACATTTTCATAACCACCAGATATACGGCTATCCTACAAATACACATTAATACATCAAGACAATTTATATTGATATTATCTGGGTATTTTTTTCAATCAAGAATCATAATGCATAATAAAATAAACTTGTTTGATTATGGTGTGCCATCTGTTTTAGTTAAAAGATCAAGACCATTTAGATAACAGAACTTTGCACATGACATGTATCAATGGTGAAACGCGCTTCAGTTAGAAAACACTTAGCTACTTATTGTAAATATGAGTTTCAATATCACTATAAAGTTGATAAAATGGACTCCCTAAATCCTCACACACACACACTCCTGAAATTAATGTTTTATAATCACCATCAGGGTAGATTCCACTGATGTGCTCTTTGAATCAGAGGCCCTGCAAACTTTGCTTTAATTTGGTGAAATTCAAGTCTTTCAACAATTATTTACCAGCACACCACCACCTCTAGACTTTGGAGTTCTTCCTCACATTTTGAAAGCACCTCCTCCTGGTCAGCTACACAGCTGTGAGCCAAGTGAGGCAAATGCAGTTAAGAGTCAAACTATCCCACTACAACTCCACTGTAAGGTTTAGGAGCAGTGAGGTTAAGGCTGTCTGTCCCTGTGGCTTCTTAAAGAGACACATGGGATCAATGCTGGTGTGACTGCCTGCCAAGTTTTCTAACCGGATGCAAATAAAAAGCAGAATTACAGATTTCACCGTACCATCTTACACACAAACACACAAAACCATGCTGACATTGGATGTTTTCCTAGCATTTTCACTACAGTGCACCGGGAAAATGAGCACAGGGAATAAAAACTGTCCTTGGAAAAGAACGGTGATCAATGAAGACTGGGCTTCCTAGTCAATTCCAGTCCAGGGACACTGATCCCTCATGGCTAAACAGTGTAATTACTCTCATAAATGAGAAAAGAACCCAGGTACAGAGGGATTTAAAACAATTAGCAACCAGTAAAATTAGACTAAAGCTTTCTTGATGGCCAATTCATTTAGATCACAGTCTGAGATATATAACAACAACAACAAAAAAGGTACATGTCCTCTGAAATTTCTGAATATCCGCCCCTCCCCTTCCCCTTTTACTCCTTTCTGTAAAGTTACAACTCACGTGATGCTTTCCCCCAGACCACTTGCCATAATGCTCCATTTCTTCGACCAACTCATCACAGGCTCTTTCAGAAAATATGGGAAACCAAAAGACATCTGGACAAGGCTGTAATACAGTGCCACCATTAGAAGACAGAGCAGTATCAGTAATAGCGCTCTCTCTCTCTCTTCAATACACACACACACACACACACTAAAATCTTCACTAGAAAATCATTTTATCACAGTTAATTGGTAGTGTATTTTTCTTCCCCTTGGTACATAAAGCAATGGTGTATCACAGACCCGATGAAAGGTCTTTCTCAAATTCGAATCTGAGTGTCCAGTGTTTTCCAAAGATAAGCTTCAACTGTACCACTTTCTATCACCAGTACCCCAGCTCCTGAGGCTCGAGGGAGCACCAGTACTTAGCTGCATGTCTGTGTTTTCTTAGAGTGAGCTTTTAAGGCTAGGCTCCATTAAAAACGTAAAAGCTGTAAGTAAACCTCATGCACTGTACCTAAACAACAATTTTTCCATAGTTAAAATTCCTGCTAATGTAGTAAAATCAGATTTTGTTGAAATTATAGGAAAACCACTCCACACATTACAATTATTAGTACAAACCTGCTCAACTATATTTTCAGTGAAAATCTTTGGATAATCACGGTTTATATATTTTTCCTTCCAGTCCTAAAAACAAAAGCACATTAAACAAATAATTTTTCCATAAATAAGTATATACATTATAGAAATCATTCAAATAACTTATAAAGAGCTGTGTATTGGACAAAATAGTAATTTTCAGAAGCCAGCTCATATTACAATCTTTTTTTTTTGTTTGTTTGTTTTTTGTTTTTTTGTTTTTTGTTTTTTCGAGACAGAGTTTCTCTGTGTAGCTTTGCGCCTTTCCTGGAGCTCACTTGGTAGCCCAGGCTGGCCTTGAACTCACAGAGATCCGCCTGCCTCTGCCTCCCGAGTGCTGGGATTA
Organism: Peromyscus melanophrys; assembly: GCA_902168415.1. Lineage (NCBI taxonomy): Eukaryota > Metazoa > Chordata > Mammalia > Rodentia > Cricetidae > Peromyscus > Peromyscus melanophrys. The sequence goes on from CABHPR010097366.1 coordinate 14,570, forward strand.
AAGGCGTGTGCCACCAACGCCCGGCTCATATTACAATCTTTAAAGAAAGCCTTTTATCTATAAAGTTTGATGTCTCGGGTTATTAAAATTGAATAATATTATAATGTATAGATTTATATGCAATATTTAAGAATATATACAAGCGAAATTAAATATGTGATGTTTAAACATAAAAAAAATAGAGCTGGGAATGTAGCTCAGAGTGTTAAGGGTAGAAGAGCTCCCGGCTTAGGTTATAGCCCTCACATTCCAGTTAGGCTGGGTCATATTTTTAAATTTGTTGATGTTAAAGTCCCTAATGTTTTATATTGGGCACTAACACTAACTCTTTATTTGAAAACATCTTTCCAGTCATTGAGTCAATTATGATCTCATTTATCTTTTAAAAACTCTGAAAATGGGGAAATCACTAAGTATTCTGCCACAGAACATCTTCACACTAAAGTAACTCTGAAAGAATGGCCAAAGCCACGGAAGGTAAACAGAGCCTATTTAGCTCAGCACTTTCCCTGTAACCTGTCAACAGAGCTGAGTTCCTACAGGAATACATACAACACGGGATATGATCTAAGAGCTCACCTGGAAGCTGATAACCAAGTAATTCTACCCCTCAGAACACTCAAAAATTCAGAACCCAAGTTAAATGTGTAGATTCTACCCTCTCCATAAAAAAGAAAACCATTTCCAGTTTTCCTTTATTAAAGATGAAAATATTCAGGTAAAATGGGACAAAGTATTTTAAAATAGTAAAATGCCAAAATGCCAAAAAAAAACCAAAAAACAAAAAAACCCCACACTATTCTTTTTCTAACAGAGGATTCTGTATTCAAAGTTGCTCTTTCTGGGATCCTGTTATTTCTGTAAAATCAAAGATGACTCTCATCCAGTGTCCTGCTTCTTTGTAATTCAAAACTCACTCTTGGCAAGGGGGAGAGATCTTAAGATGGCAACCGAAATGACTACTCAAGAAAGCTTTCTCAAGGGACAAATGTCCAACCATACTGCAGAAAGGGGTCCCGATAATTCAAATCCAAGAGCTATTACCATCTGACTCAAATTTCTTCAACTTAAGAACATGTTTCTTTATACGGGAGAAAGCTTTACTCTGCATTGTGCTTTGGCTATCTTCAGTATATATTTATAAAATCATCATTAACGCTTTAGTAAGTCGAAAAACAATGGATATTTTTCCAAACTAAGTTCTCGATATATCTTGTGTATGTGAGGGTTGAGGGTGGGGGCAGCTGGGGATGAACCTAGTGCATTTTGCATGCAGGGAGATTTTTATCCCCAAACCATATCTTTAGTAACTGAGGTCTTTTTTTCCCCCCATTTGAAGATATGTATGTGACTTTTTTTTTTCTTCCCTAAAACTATGGTTAAAAACTGGATGGTACTTTTGAATATAGAAAGTAGGAATTTTGGGAGAAAGCAAAGAAACTGATTTTTCCTTTTCTTTAAGGTAATGTGTGTCCTAATTTTAAAAAGTTCTTGGTCAAGTTTAGAACTATTGCACATCATAAAATACAATTATTTGTACTCATTTAGAAACATTTATGTGCTAATGTTATTACTCGACTTATATCCACTTAGAGCGACAGGAAGATAAACAAAGGGAGTTGAACATGAACATACCACAGGGTTTTCAAAAATCTGCCAGAGGTCATTGTTGAAATGGGAGGTATTGTAATTTGCAGTTGACAATAGCCGTCCAAATTCATGTCTGTTAGAAATGTACATAAACATACCCTATGTACCAAAAACAGCAGTATTACTCTCAAAGTACAGGACATTTAATCATGGAAAAATATAGAGAATGCATTAACTTTTATATTTAATTCATAAATATGCATTTTAATTTTTCATAAAACATGTGTATCATTTTAAAATAAATAAAAATCATTAGACACCCAGAAAACACACCAAACTAACGGTACTTATGGTCAACTGAGAAGAGGGGGAATTGGGCTGCTTTGTCACTTTCTTAAGGACCCTAAAGACAGACAGGAACAAAAACCCTGGTTGAAAGCAGAAATATTTTTCAGACATGCACGGGCAATGACATGCATCTTCTTTTCGGCTTCTTTTCCTTTCAAAGAAATGAGTATTTTATGAGAACTCAAGATATCAGAAGGACTTCCTCGGTGCTTCGTATTCCTCTGTTGTATTGTTTCAGACCCAGCACAATTCTCTAGGCATCTTAAGGCAGTTAAGAGGGAAGTCTCTTGTTCTTCCCTAAACCAAACAAATGTGGCGGATACCAAGGATGTCTCTTTGTACCTGTTCTTGTTGGTGAAAAGATCAGTGGCAAGCAAACACATCAAGTGCCCAAACCTCATCTCTAATGGAGGTGGACTTTATACCTACTTCCTTCTCCTCTCCTCAGCACCCCAAAACCCTACAACATTGAGTAAAAGTATCTGAGGTTATTTCTCTCACCTGCTAATTACAAAATGTAAATGACTTCAATGACCCAAGAGCTGACCATCAAGCAACACTCCTGCAAAATCCCACAGCACACATAAGGAGCCCATGAGTACCAACATTTTTCCCATCAATGCAAAGGCGGCTCTTAAGGATACTTAACTGCCACTCAACACAGCACATCTAACATAATTACATAAAGAAAAATGAATAAAAATAAATAAAAATGACACCTTTGGGGGGCTGAGCATTTGGAATGTTTCCGGAGTAGGGGAGTCTTTTTCCCTTTGTAAGGTCTAAAATGAAGAGAAGCAGTGGGTCAGTTGATCTGCACACCTATTTGCCAGGCATCGTGGTAAATGAACACAGCAGCTCTGATAAAAAGCTGACATTGTGAAATATCCTCCCTAGACAACATGCAAAACAGGCAAAGCTTGCAGTGCACACAAAGAACTTCCAGCCTTCCCACTGTTTTACTGTAATTTGTTTGGTGAAACACATATTCAAGCTCATTCCTTAGCAAAACTTCATTAGGTACATCGCTAAGACAAAGGGAAAAAATAAGTAACAGAGGCCATTCCGGATGCGCTGTTGAGTGAAGTCAGCCAAACATGAGCACAAATACAACCATAGGTACTGAGGGTGTTCAGAGAGGATGCACAGGTACACAGGGAGTACACAGGCAATAAACACACTGGAACAACACATGCCTTGTTAAACTAAGAAAAAATACTTGCCAACTTTTCTGATATTCCTAAGGCTATGACTGCTTATATAAATTGAGAAATAACATAATATCTGAAACAGAAAATCTTACAAATATGTTTTTTGAATTAAAACATATTTTGTGTATTTTGAAAAATTATTTTCTATAAGCATTTACGTTTTATTATAAAAGCACATTTCTAAAACACTAATGTATCATCAGTTTTTCATACAGATTACATATACTATTTCCCTAGTTTAGGGAGCCTGCTTTGTAAAAGTGTACCATCAATAATATTATAGGGTACACTTAGAAAAAACACAGTCACTGATTTCACAAAATTATATGCTTACTAAATGTGTAAAGAACATTTCATTCAAACTAACATTAACTAAACTCGATTTCTTAGTACAGAATTCCAGATGTGAGTAAAGATATATTCTTAAAGGAACAACGCTTATTCTTAATTCTGTCTTTATTAAAATCTTAAGCGGCTTGTAAGTCAGGCCTATGCTAACATTTAAAAACAATGCTACAAATGTTCACAAATTATTCTCCAAAAAATACAGAACCAAAAAAATTGGCTAGTATTTACAAATAAGGACAAAAAAGGGCATCCAAATACAGTAACACACGGACTGGAAAAGCAAGCCATCGTGTTGAATGTTCAAGCAAGCCGCAGCTTACCATTTCTCTAGCATTTCGGCAAAGAGCCATATCAGGATCCAATTTATCACGGACAAAATAGTTCCTTTCACTCATCTCTGATCGGAGTGTCTTTCCTTGAATTAAGTACACATTAGCCATGTATGGGACATTCCAAATTCCTCTGAAAGTAAAAGATATATTCCAAAAATACCATACATACAAACAATGTGCTTCATGCCTACATTTTAAAATAAATGCTTTGTGTATGTTTAAGATATATATATGATATATATATATATAT
>CABHPR010097369.1:2500-11955 GCA_902168415.1 Peromyscus melanophrys
ATGCTTTCGTCAGCTCAAGCTATCAGCTCAGTCCAGGAGCAGCAAAGTCACATAGCGGAAGGGTCTGTGTCCAGGAATGGAAGAGCAGTTGCAGGTCCCTTAGTAGGAAACACTATACCACACTCCCCGAACCAAATCACTCACGCCCTTTCCACACACTGAACACAGTTTCACCCGGGCCCCTAATTGCATTACAAGATTAGCTTTGAAGTTCAGGATCTTCACAGTCCAAACCAGATACAGATGAAACACTCACAGCAGGCCCTTGTGTGCGGTTTCTTTTTGCCATGTATCTCTGAACCTGCAGGGGCAACCATTGACCCCACCCCACATACCCAGTGGCTGATTCTCTTTGTAATGTAAGAATAAGATGAGCATAGTGGAGGCCTCATTGAAAAGTGGGAGGGATGGAAATAACACAGCAATCGCCTCTCCATCGTCGTCATGAGATTCATTAAGTTCTGTGCTGCCTGCTCGAGAACGCGGGAATGTCTTTGGCCAGAGCCCAGTTTTGCTCTCTGAACATAGTTCCCAGTCCATTGCTCTCGTGGCTCTGGGCCTTGATCGCGCCTCTGGCTTCATAATTCCGCCTTCAGAGACACGCTTTTCCTCCTCTAAAACAGAGCTCCCGTTTGCAGTCAAGTGCTCTCAACCCACTTTCTGTGCTTTGAAACCTTGAACCCAAGGCCACGTTTGGGATTGTCCTCGTCATTTCTAGTTGAAGTTGGCATGTCCCCCTTAAAGTCCCTTCTGAGCCTTCTAGATGTGGGAATATAGTTCCTTATACGAAGCAACAACAGACAATAGCAGTAACAGCCAGAGTTCTTTTCTGAGTTGGCGTTTGTGCTTAGGAGAGCACTTCAGAGCCCCTGAGATTCATAGCTCACTTCTGGTTTGGATGATAAGGGGTCCCAGGCACCATCTCGAGCCCTCAGAGCTTAGCACACAGGTCTCAACACCACGCCTTTGACTACACTCTTACCTTACAGCTCCTTTTTCTTTCTAGTGAAAGAACTGATTCCCAGCCCCATCCTGGCCCTCTGTAAGTTCTCACGCTTCTGATCGCTCAGTGAATACTTGCTTCTTCTTGACGAGAGTGTAGTGCATGGCTAACAGCGTGTGCCCACGTGCAGTGTTCTGTCTGGATGTCTCCTTAGCTAGAACCACCAGCCCACTGCGCTGATGCTGTCTTCTAAGCTACCTCAGCTGGTTTTTCAACTGATTCACCACTACAGAGCTCATATGACCTTTTTTGTGTGAGACTCCTAAAGTGGGTTCCCTACTACTCTTCTAGAGTCCATTTGTGAGCCAATCCCCAACCACGGGCAATGGACACAGTCTTCTGACACTCCAGTATTCTACTGTCAGTAGACATACAGTCAGGAGAACTGAAACAGAGACTCTGTGAGCATTGTGAGATCATGAACGTTAGCATTCACACCATTGTAGAAAGAGTTAGGGGAGTGAAAGTTGGGAACAGAGAGTCAGAGGGCCACAGAGGAAGCTACCAAGCAATTCTCCTAATGCCCTGGTACAGGTGGAAAAGGTGGTACCCGCAAAGGAATCTACTTAAAGAGGCCTCTGAGAACTCTTGGCTCAAAGAAGGCAGGCAGCACCTTTACGGGTCCACATTCCCGTATCTGATGGTAGGCACAGACCACGGCTGGCCCTCAGAGTGTGGTGTGGGAGGGAGAGCTCAGTGTCTAGAGGAGTAAGAAGAGAAGTTAGAATGTACCAGGCTTTCTCCATCTGTCCAAAACCACCTTGACAGAATAATGGTTACTGACTTCCAGATTTGCCCAAGCTCCTCATTGGGCAACCCTAGAATTATACAGGAAGGAACCTGTATAGGATCCCAGATCAGCTAAACTGTTAGTAAGATATTCCAGCACTGATGCTGATGTCTGCCTACAATCAGTCTGAAAAGGTCTTCACGGGCCCAGAGTAGGTTTCAGAAGGGCCCTGGTATAGCTTGTTGACAGGCCGAGTGCAAGCATCTGAACTGTGGGAGAGTCTTTCTCTGTCTACTGTTCTTAAAGCAGCTCTGGCTTGGAAGCAAGCCACTCGAAGGGAGTCTGGAGAACTCAAAAGGAGTCCGGAGCACGTAGGAGAATTCTCATGCTAGAATTCTGGGCCTGGACCATGGCTCACTACATATATCTAACACTACACCATGCATCACTCACGGTTCTTACTCATGTTGTCCAATTTACTAAACTTGTCTAGACGTCACTTTCTTCATCTGTAGAGCGAGAACCATCTCTCCCGGGCTGTTTTCCCCAAGTGTTCTGAACGACACTAGTGTGATACATCTACACACATCTGAACCCTAGCTGTCTTTCCACATAAATTTGCTCGGCTTCCTGATACGCATTTCAGCTTTGTCTGGGAGGTTTGTGTTTGGGAAAAAATATGGAAAATCAAAATTAGCTTCTCTCCCAAGATGTGTTGTCCAGTCCCCTGTACAATAGAGTCCCTTCTGGTACAGCAGGTGCCTGGGGTATGGAGGTGTACACGTCATTGAGACTCTAAACACTGTCTTCACCCTGCCCGCTGGGCAAGCACTCTACAACTGAACTATGTCTTTAGCTCCCAAACATTTTCTGGACCCTCTCAGCTGGATGGATTTGTTATCCTTCCGTAAAGCCCAGGGCTGCCTGTCTTTTATTGCAGTTTTGTAGCACACACATTTGAGCATTTATATTATTCCCCTCCTAAATTTCACTTCCCCAGAGGCAGGGGGCATGCTTATTAGCTCATGTTCCCGAATAAGTAATTTTGGGCATCCTTCATATTGGAGTCCAGACTGAACTCGGTACATAAGTACTCCTCAGTAGAGTTAAAAGAAACCAAACTGACTTCATGTCACCACATGCTGGTGCCCTAAATAACAATAACTTACATCAATATGGTTTCCGCCATAAGAAATGGTAAAGACAGAGTCTGTGACCCCCAGTCACATGGGACTCTAGTTATGAATTTCGTGTTTTCGCTTGACCACATTGATATGATAACTCCAGATACAAGGACACTCAAAACAGAAGGCACAGCTTGATCTTGCTACACTCAGAGGTGAATGGTCTTTGCAGTACTTTGTAATCCAGCAGTGGGACACCAATGTTTACCAGGGTCACTGAGCCTTCTACTTAGGTTATGGCTGGAGCTGTCACTGAGCCACATTCTCTCCGGGAGAAAAATCCATGAACCCTAGATAAGGTTTCAAGAGGCTCTTGAGCCAGGAAAATTGTTTGGCCAAGTGTCTGTCCTTTGTCACACTCTGTGTTTCACTGACTGCCTTGTCACAGAACTGTTTCAAAAGCAAAACTGGTATCAGAAGTGTTCGCGTTATCTCTCTGTTCTTCCGGAAGTCACTTCCCCTCTGGGCCTCAGCTTCCTCTGGAAGAAGGGAGACTAAATCTCTTGCAGGTCCCCCTCAGCAGCCGTGTGCTCAACTTCTATTCTGGGCCACAGGCTGAATTCTTAGGGCCTCAGACTGTCTCTTGTCTGCTTCTAAAAGAGTCTATGACTCAGTTTTCTTGGCCCTCAGCTAGAGCGTGCATTCCCCGTTCTCTAGATTGGTGTGGCTCTACGGGTGAAGACTGTCTAGTCCTCATGAAGAGATCCTCGATCCCGGAAGTTGCGAGACTGAGGACAGTCATTAGAGGCCCTCAGCAGATCTCTGTTCCCAGTGATCCATAGTTGATTTTGTATGAACAAGCCTGGGCTCCCCACACTGCAAAAACCACCAGGTGCTGGCGCTGCCAGGCTCCAGGAGGGTGTCTGTGCCCGAGCTCCCGCTGCTTAAGGCCTAGACTGTTCGTTGGTATAATCAATTTTCAAGCGTGTCAATATGGTTTGTAAATAAGCTCAGCTTCACCACACAGCCTAGATCTGTGTGTCCAGATGTCCGCTCACCACTTTCCAGTGCATTTCTTTAGTATATGGCAGTGATGACATTTTAGGACAACAGTCCTCATTACAGGTCAGCAAGTTAAAACTCCAGCTTTGCAGGCCAAGAAGTGAGAGGCAGAGAGAGGGGAGCCTGAGCATGAATGGGAAGCCTGGGTGATGCAGGTGATCCACACATCTTCCGGTACTCCAAACCGCTGACACCAAGCTAGAGCGCTGGGATTTTGTGGTTACCTGTCGAAGAATCTCTTCCCTAGTCCTTCTTCTAAATCCATTAAGTCTCCTTTCTATTAAATTCCAACAAGAACAGTGTAAGTGGGTTCTAATTTAATTTATAACACATTAAAAACAGGCAGACAGAAAAATACAGCCACTACACTAATTGAAAGATACAAAACAGAACACTTCATAATGAAGGCATAAAAACTGCAAAGGCATACAGCTGAGCAGTATTCCATGCAGGGCAAACAGTTCTTGGCTCAGTATTCCCAAGGGGCCCACTTTGATGGAGTATCATGGCATTTGACATTTGTGATGTTTGAGCTCACCAAGGAAAGCTTAGCGTGTTTTACTTCAGAAAATAGTGATTCACAGAAAACACTCCTTTGAAAGGAAGCACTCTGCCCAGTAGAAAAGGGTTTTAAGGATTACTGTTAGAAAAGTTTCAGTTATCTGGAAACCCCCACTAACCACAACAGCAGGGCATCTGGGAGGCAGAGGAGTGCAGTTTCAGCTGTGTGAAGAAAGGCACATTCTGCAGGCAGAGGCTGTGGGAGATTGCTGCTACTATCTGCAGAAAGAACAAATAGCAAAGCCATGAGCTCATCTCCTGTTTACACTTCAGTTTCCGACATTAGTGATTAATTGTCCTTGTGTTTTGTTGCCCGGGCAAATTGCTTTCCTTCTTATTTTAAATAAATAAACCATTAGTCTCAAATCAGAAATGTCAAATGTCAAGATATTCTGCCATACTACGCTAAGGAACAGAACAATGGACTTATTAAAAGCCACTCGAGACAGACAGCCTTTGAGAGCATCCCTTTGGTGGCAGAATCTGTTCTCCATAGGATTTTCTCCAGTTGCTTGGTTAAAGCACCAATGCAGATGTCACAAACAGAAATACAAGCTTTTATTCCTCACTAGAGGAATCAAGTGAACTTTAAGGTGACAGAGCAGAAGTAAGGAAGTAGGTTAAATGTGTGTGCATCGTCAAACTTTACCATAACTACACCAACCAGCTGTTTCCCAAACAAAACACATAAAGTCAGCTTTAAGCAACCAATAATCTCTGCTTTGGTCTCCAAATTTGCACAGGGTCTCTGGACCTTCTAAAGGAATTCTTTTATCAAGCAGGGAAATTTTTCATCTGATCTCAACACATGTACATGCATGCAATTTCTGAAGGCCTCCAAAAGACGGTTTCTAAACTTTTCAGGACTACCTATTAAATATAGTTATGAGTACATGACTTCTTATTCAAAAACTTTCAGTGTCTTCCACTCGCAGAATTGACGTCATCAAAGGTCAACCACAACAGGCTGCAATATCCTTTCAAGCACAGCCTCCTCCTCTAGTCTTCACGGACTCCCTGGCTCCTCATAGCCCTCACAATGTGTCTGGAAGTTTCAGCTCTTGTTCGCAAGTTATTTATTGAGTAAATAACTATGTGCCAGGTTCTATTCCATGTACCAGGGACGTGGCTACTAACAACCAAACACTCCTAATCTCCTGTAGCTTATGTTCCCCTGCCCCCGGGACCCTTCACCCCCTGCCTGCTTCTGTGAATTCTCCTGTCACACTGTCACAGCTCTGCTTGTGCCTGTTCATCTGAGCGTCACTGTCCCATGAATAACACTGAGCCTTGCTCGTCTTTCATCACCCCATCTCGTGCTGTGTTCAGTGGCAGGCACACCCTGGATGCTCTGTGAATGACTTATTGTGTGTGGTTTCTTTTCCCTGGAAGAGTGGGTAAGTGCCTGTTGTGTATAGAACCCGTCTGGGAGGTTATCTAGCTTAGCTCTTTTTTACTTTTTCCATTGAATTGTTTCCAATGAACAACTCATCTGGCCGGCAATAAGAATGACAGATGCCAAGCACCTGCTGAGGTGAACTAAATGGATCAAATGAAACTGATCAGGTGGCCACATTCACTTACACAAGCCCCATGTCTTCCTCCTATCCAAGAGTCCCTAGTTCCCTCTTTGAGTCTCCCAGGCTGCTTCATCTGCCTCTGTCTTCTTGGAGATCCAGAGAGAGGCTGACATGGGAAGGATTCATCTTGTTCCTTTTCACTCTGACCCCAAAGGTAGAAACAGAAGACCAGGTGCTGGCAACCTTCTGTGGCAGGGAGACCACTGACACGGAGCAGACCCCTGGCCAGGAAGTGGTTCTTTCCCCTGGCTCCTTCATGTCCGTCACTTTCCGGTCAGATTTCTCCAATGAGGAACGATTCACGGGTTTTGACGCCCACTACATGGCCACAGGTAAGTCACCTCAACACCAGGTTTGCCTTTGTCTCTGGAGATGAAAACTGCCTCGTGCTCTCGCCTTGACGGACACCTGTGCACCCGCCCCATGGATTCTGCTTGCAGAGGCTTGCTGCATTTGTTCCATAGATCACAGACCCATCCATCTAGCTAGTCACCACTCATCCAACAATTTACCATTTTTGAGAAGGTCCTGAGTAGTGGTGGGCATCACTACACTGCTTCCTAGTTCAACACCTGCTAACAATGTTTTGTCTGGCCGTATAGAATATACATATAATGAAATGGACAAATCTTAAGCATGCATTTATTCTATTTTGAAAAAACATATATTTGTGTGTGACCAAAACCCTCAACACACATTGAACTTCACTATCTACCAGAAAGTTCCTTGTGTTCTTGTCCAATTAAATTCTTTGCTCCCAATTCCCTCACAGAACCCAACGGTTCTGACTTTCTTCTATAGATTAGTTTGGCCTCCAAAATGTCACATAAATGAATACACAGAAAATATAGTGGGGACATGATTGTCCCTTTGTTTGGTATAATGTTTCTAAGACTCATTTATTATGTTTTAGCTCCCCGGCAAAGCTACGACGTTCCGTTGTGTGAATACACTGTAATGTTTTTTGTCCTTTTTCCCATTGAGAGATACGTGGGCTTCACTTTTTTTTTTTTAAAGTCCTTAATAAAGGTTCTTTCAACCTTTTTATGAACATATGTTTTCCTATTTATTGGTGAATATCTAGACACAGAATTGCTGGTTTGAGGACAGCTGTGTTTAGTCTTACAAGAAATTGCCAGATTTTCTCCAAACAATTATGTAATTTGTATAACAGTGTATGACATTTCTGACGGCTCCATGTCCTCATCAACATTAAATGTTGTCAATCTCTTTTTTCCTTATTTTTATTTTCCCTGGTGAATATGTGTGGCTTAGACTGTATCCCCTGATGGCTAATAATGGTGGACATCTTTGTGTATACTTACCGGCCATTTGTAATCTTCTATAGGAGAAATGGATGTTTAACATCTAGGACAAGACTTGACCTATATCCAGGGCAGAGGGGGTGGGGATGCGGTGGTGAGCCAAACTCTGGAAGAAGCCCAGGTTTTCTGTCTGTTTCACCATCCATAGGATGAGGGCAATATGCGGCATGCAGTGTGGTGATTATTGTAACCAAGATGTGGTGATCACCTCTACCAAGGCTCAGACTGCCTAGGTTCAGACCCAGCTCTCTGCGATCCTGGGCAAGTAGCCTCACTTCCCTGGATTCTGCTTATCTCATCTGATAAATGGAGATATGGCCACCTCTGGGCTTTACACAGGATTAAATGAAAGAAAAACATGACCCTCCCCCAAAAATGGATGACCTTAAGTGTTTTGTAAATGTGGCCTAATCATCACATGTGCAGTGACTGATGAGAGGCTCTGCCTGCCCCACAGATGTGGATGAATGCAAGGAGAGAGAAGACGAAGAGCTTTCCTGTGACCACTACTGCCACAACTATATCGGCGGCTTCTACTGCTCCTGCCGCTTCGGCTACATCCTCCACACAGACAACAGGACCTGCCGAGGTAGGGTCTAAGGATGATGCTGTGCTTTGTCATGCTACGTCACATGTTCCAATACGATCAGGCGAGACACAGATACATAGTACCTACAACTAAAAACTAAGTCAGGGCTGGGGAGACAGTTCAGTGGGTAAAGAACTTGGGACACATTCATAAAAACTTATATTATGTTCAGAACCCCAGCACTCATGCAGAAGCTGGCCTTGGTGATGCCTGCTTGTAATTCCAGTGCTGATAAATAGATCTGAAGAGCTTGCCGGCCAGTCTAACAGTAATGAAATGCTGAGCTCCAGGTTCAGTGAGAGACCCGCTCTCAAACTTAGATGGAGAGCACCAGGAAGATCACTGACATTGAATTCTGGTCTCTGTATCATCTGCACAGGTATGCACACTTGCATTTACACATACAGAGAGAGAGAGAGACAGAGACAGAGACACAAAGAGAGAGACAAAGAGACAGAGAGAGACAGAGAGAGAGCACTAAAATAAATGAAGTCAGAGATATACACACACAGCACGTGGACACATGCCACGGTGCTCACACCACTAGGAGTCCCAGATTCATTGTCAGAGGAGCATACAAGAAGCTCCGAAGTCAGGCTGCCCTTCCTGGGCAAAAGTCTGTTCCACAAGTTTTGTCTCCTCTCCTTTTGCAAGTAATCAACCTGGCTGACTTACGAGAAACCTGGCTTTTCCCATCCTTTGTCTATGAGCCATACGTTCAACCAAAGTTTCCTTTTTTCTCTGTTTCAGTAGCCCCTCTGTTCCTCTCTAACAGAGCTTACCTCAGACCGAAGGACAGAGGAGGAAAACAGATAAAGATAGCAAGAAAGGGGCTCCTTCCTTCACCACTGTTGTCATCTTCTGCCATCATGGCTCATGCTTTGCCGTTTCGGTTGGGTCAGAGATGGCGATCCAATCCGGGAGTATTCCCCAGGCTAGCTGGGCAAGAGCCGTACACACACACACACACACACACACACACACACACACACACACACACTCACGTTCAGATAAAGTAAATGCTGCCCTTGCTGTACTTGCATAAAGGAAGCCTGATCAGACCCAAGCTGGCCCAGAAAAGTGACAAATGTGTCCCTTGACAGAGTGAACGGATATGGAGACGTTCATTCCACACAGGGAGGACAAATCCTAAGATGATTCAGAAGTGTGGTAGAACTTAGGACATTCCAGGAACTGCCCGTGGGTTAGTAGGGCCCAGGGTAGGGTCCATGCTTGTGAGCCCACTTGGAGAGGGCTCAGGGAAGGAAGCCAAGACTGGAGACAAGAGTCTTTACTTCTTCCTTCCAAACTTCCTGAATAAAGCCTTGTGCCTCCTGTATAAACCCATCAACAGAAAGGAGCACCTTTTAAAAGCAATTTTCTCAAATTAGGAAAGCTCAGGGTCAAGGTTCCTCACTTTTTTTCACCCTGACCCCAGGAAACTTAAAAAAAAAATTACAGATGGGTTGTACATCTGTTTA
>CABHPR010097372.1:0-48725 GCA_902168415.1 Peromyscus melanophrys
CCCCCCCCCCCCCAATCAGAGGGGAACACTGGATGTCTTGCACTGTTACTCTATGTCCTTATTCCCTTAAGACAAGCTCTCTCATTACACCTGGGCCTCACGTTTTCTTAGTTAAGCTGGAAGTCAACAAGCTCCATAAGTACTCCAGCTCCCACCCACCACATCACTGGAGTTACAGGGGGGGGGGCAGCCATGCCTGGCCTTTGCCTGGGTGTCAGGATTTGGACTCAGGAGTTATAGGGGTGAGCAGCCATGCCTGGCCTTTGCCTGGGTGTCAGGATTTGGACTCAGGAGTTACAGGGGTGAGCGGCCATGCCTGGCCTTTGCCTGGGTGTCAGGATTTGGACTCAGCTCCTCATGCTTGGGTGGCCGTCACCTCAGCCTTTCCTCCTTTAAACAAATAGCCGTTTATTGGTTTTATTGCTTTATTATTCAGATTTGAGGTTCTTTTTCCCGCTTAGGTTGGGTTGCATGTCCCTGGATCCAATTAGCATAACCCTCTGTTACTGAATCTCATATAACCTGTTGATTTGATTAAATTTAGCTGTGCTTTCTGTTCTTTAGAAGATTCTTTTGTTGTCACTGTGGAAGCAATGACCATCAGGAAGCTCCTATCTGTGACGACAGGGCTGTGCTCACCCATTTAAATTCATACAACCTTTAAGGCCTTGCTGCCCGAGCTCACCACTCCAGCATCTTAGAAGCAAGTACCCCAGGCTCTTGTCCTGACCTGTGGGATGAAATCCTGTTTTCAAACAAAACCATGAGGCAATTTAAAGTTTCTGATGCTCTACGTTAGGGGTTGGGAAGTAATTCAAATTTGAACTCTTTTCTTCTGAATTTATCAGCTCCAATACTTCTAGGAAGAGACATTCCCCTCATTGACTGATTTCCTCATGACAGTTCATATAGTAGAGAAAGCGGGGTATGTGCAAATTCTTTCTCTTTATATGAGTTTTCAAGGCAATAAGTTCACTTTCTATCACCCTCCAGGAACACTTACTTTTTAAAAGTGTCATTAAGGTTTCATGTGTTTAAACATACCTGAGATATTTTAATTCACTGTTTTTATTGCTGTCTAAGTTGCCACATATTTGGTTAGTAGAACTTATCTCACATGTTCAGTCCTTTAAAAAAATGATACAAGCTGGGCAGTGGTGGCGCACACCTTTAATCCCAGCACTCAGAGGCAGAGGCAGGCGGATCTCTGTGAGTTTGAGGCCAGTCTGGTCTACAGAGTGAAATCCAGGACAAGTATTAAAACTACACAGAGAAACGCTGTCTCGAAAAACAAAAAACAAACAAACAAAAAAGGATCTAAAATAGTTTTAATAACACATATTAGGTTCAGAGGATATTAAACAAGATGCAAAGTAAAATCTTCAAAGGAAAAAGAATAAAAGAGAAATATATCTTTACTGAGAGCTGGTAGGTTGGCTGGCTGATGTCCAGATAAGGAAGTGCACCTACATTGCTGAGGACAAGAATGAACTACCAAGACCATGCTCATAGACATCTGCATGCCCAGACCCTGTACACTCTGGCCTCCTCACGGACATCTGCATGCCCAGACCCTGTACACTCTGGCCTCCTTATAGACATCTGCATGTGCACAGACCCTGTATACTCTGGCCTCCTCACAGACATCTGCATGCCCAGACCCTGTACACTCTGGCCTCCTCAAGGACATCTGCATGCCCAGACTCTGTACTCTCTGGCCTCCTCACAGACATCTGCATGCCCAGACCCTGTACACTATGGCCTCCTCACAGACAAACTGAGGAATCGCACAGTTCTCCAGCTCAGGTCCTAGCAGTCTTTGGCTGTGTCCATTGCTTTTTCACTTGGTGAGATATTCCAGGATCATTTTTTTCTTTTGTAATTCCTACCCTAGACCTGGAGTTACCATTTTTACAACTATCTGTAAACATTTATATATACCAGAGATATATATTTTTGGAGTTTCTTAGCCTTTTTAGCAGACAAAGCTGTGGGACAGGTACTGTTTTTTTTTTTTAGGGTAAAATACATTATGATTCATGTTGATACTTCTAATTCAAATTCAAGGGTTCTATATTGTCATTTAGCTTCATTATTCTTGTATCTGGATCTATTTCCATGCTGGAAATTATGATTCTTAATTATAATCACATTCTTGCTCAATGACTTTATCTCATGGTAGACAATACTCTCATAATAAAATCAACAGCAATTCTTACATTATTATTACCTAACTCAATTGTTGATAATGGTAGTACTCTTTTTAAAATTGATTCTTTGGAAATTTCACATCATGCTCCCGAGTCCTGCTCATCTCCCAGTCCCTCTGTGTCTGCTCTTCACTCTTGTAGTGCCCTCCCAAAGGAAAGCTAAAAAAGAATCGAAATAAGATAAAAATAATAATTAAAAAGAAAAAGGAAAAACACTTCGCTCCTCCATCTTTGCCTTTCCATCACCTCTTCATTCATCTTAGTGACATGGGGAGCTGCTGTGTGTCCAAACAGCTTCACTTGCAAATGTTCATTGTGTAATGAGCTGCCGCCAGTCAGGTTCAAGGCCTCTGGCTTTGGTACACTATCAAAACAGGACCCTCACTGACCTTCTTATCATTATGTTATTGATATCCTGCTGTTGCCCCAAGTCATGGAGATTGTGCAACTACGGCTCCTCAGAACCAGTCCCTTCACACACTCCAGAAGACCATAGATGGGGTGGATGTTAGAGACTGCTAACTCCAAGCCCTGGATGTGTGCCTGGGTGGCAGCTGGGTTGGTCAGCCCAGGCTGCTGGGACCGCTCCTGTCAAGTGAGGAACGGAGCCAGCTCTCCCAGGCCGGTGGTGAGAAGTAGTCCCAGTTTTTCCAAGTGTGTGGGGATCAGCTTTCCTGTTAGGGGACAGGACCAGCTTTCCTGTGCTGGGGTCATCAGAGGCTGTTATTAAAGGTCCAGAAAGGTTCAGGGTCAGCTCTCCTGTAGGGGGTGGGGCAGGTCACCCAGGGCCAGTGAGGGGTGGAGGCAGCTCAGCAGGATCCGTGTACTTCAGCATATGGTTTACCACATGGTTCAACATGTGGTTTGCCTGGGCCCCTGTGGTAACAAGGGCAATGGACATCCACAGACCTTAGCTGCTGCAGGACCATGGAACTAGACATGGTCATTGGCAGGAGCTTAGGGTTGGATGTCACCATGGCCCCGGTGGCAGTGCAGACCTCTCAGATTGGGATGGACCCAGCAGCAACATGGTCCCTGGCCTCCCATGTGGCACCAGGTTCAGACTCTGGGCAATCATGCTGCCCTCAGTGGCAACAGGAGCCATGCTGCTCACCACAGACTCTGGCTGCAGCAGGGCCATGGCCACAGAAATGTCTCTCAGCCACAGCTTGGGCCCAAGCGTCAATATGGCCCAAGGTGCAGGCCACTCCATCTGCAAGGTCCCACTAGCAGGCCCTAGATTGCCTCAGGTGTCAGCCAGCCTTTCAGTGGTAACCAGAGCCTCAAACATCAATGTAGACCCTAGTTGCAGTGGAGCTACGGCCCCAGACATGGCCCTCAGCAGCAGTTCAGGCCTGGATGACACCATGGTCACAGGTGACAGCACAGGCCACTGAGATTGGCATGGTCCCAGCAGCAACATGTCCCTCAGACTCCAACATGACCACAGGTGGTGGTCCAGAGGCCGGGGGTTCTTGTAGTGTGACCCTTGGGCAGTTCAGGCCTGGATGACACCAACATGGCCACAGGTGTTGGCCCATACCCCGGGGATCTACACAGCCTTCAGTGGTAATAGGAGCCACTGACATCAACACAGACCCTGGCTGCAGTAGGGCCACGGACCTGGCAGCAGTTTAGGCCTGGTCAACACCACGGTCACTGTTGGCAGTGCAGGACACCCAGACTGTCACAGCTCCAGCTGTGGAATGTCCCTTGGTCCCCAATATGGCCACAGATGGTGACCCAGAACCTAGGCATCTGTGTGGCCCTTGGTGGTGACAGAGGCCATGGCCATCATCACAGACCCCAAATGCTATGGGACCATGGACCCAGACATGGTCCTCAGAAGCAACCCTGGCCCTGATACCACCATGGGCCTGGGCACAGGACACTCAAATAGGCATCATCCCAGATGCAGGGTGGCCCTTGGGCCCCAACATAACCCCAAGCATGGGCCCAGACCCCAGGCATCCACAGGACCCCTGATGGTAAGAGACACCATGGACATCAACACAGACCCTGCTGAGGTAGGACTGTGGACCAAAATACGGCCCACTGCTCAACCTGTTCTTTAACCTGCCTTTAAGAGAACAATGTAACAGCCAGCTTTACTTGTGTTGAATTTCCTAGGTAATCAACTTTTGCCACCTAAGATAATGCACAATTGTAATCTTAAATTAGTTACTTTTCCATGCCCCTGACCCAGAGTAATCCATGTGTATGTGTCTATTATGGTAATACATGCTGAAGACAGCAAATAGGTTGAAAATAACCTTATAACACAAATAGGCACTAGAGCTGTTTGTTATCTGGGGCAGTTGAGTCTGTAGGAGTTACTAAAGTTTCATCCCTTGTAAAACAATGGTTTACGATTTCTGTAAAGTGTCTCTTATTCCTTCCCCATTTTGTGCATCTGTATTGTTCAACAAGCACAGAGCAAAAGCCCTTTTTGGGGGAAACATAGACACAGATCTAGATAATGCAGCATTCACACAGACACAGGGACACAGATTCAGACTTATATAAAAGACAGATTTCTGACTGTCCAGAAACCAACTATGAGCATAGATGACTGAAGACATAGGGGGAGAGAATTCAAATTGGGGCTCTCAGTAGGGCCACAGACCTACAGACGTGGTCCGCAGAAACAGCACGGGCCTGGATGTCACCATGGTCCTGGCTGGCAGTGCAAGCCACTCAGGTCAGCATCACCCTAGCTGTAGGGTGGTCCTCAGGCCCCAACACAATACAACCCTGGGCACCAGCACAGCCTTTAGTGGTAATAGGAGCCGTGGACATCAACACAGACCCTGGCTGCAGTAGGACCATAACCCAGACATGGTCTTTGGAAGCAGCCAGGCCCTTATTCCACTGTGGCCCTGGATGGCAGCGCAGGCCACTCAGATAGGCATCATCACAGCTGCAAGGTGGCCCTAGGGCCCCAACATAGCCCCAGGTGGGGGCCCAGACCCCAGGGAATCCACACGACACCTGATAGTAACCAATGCCATGGATATCAATACAGATCCTGGCTGTGGTAGGACAATGGACTCAGATATGGCCCCTGGCTGTTGCTCAAGCCCAGACTACTCCTGTGGTGGCATGACCCTTGGGCACCTACATGGCCACATGTGGCAACCCCAACCCCAAGCATCCTCATGGCCCCATTGGTAACAGGGACCATGGACATTGACTCAGACCGAGGCTGCTGTAGGGCCACAGACCCAGATGTGACCCTTGGCAGCAGTCCTGGACTGGTTGACACCATGTCCCCATGTGGCAAGCAGGCCTCCCACATCAGCCTGTTCTTCATGGCCTTCACCTCTTCAGATCCTCTCTCTCTATAGGACGTGAACCTCTCTCTCCCTCCCACACCCCACCATTTATTTGCTGCTCTGAGCAGGTGTGTGTGAGTTCATCTCTGGCCACTTAGTTTTAATGGTGCTGAACAGGCTTGTGGATTCCCCATGCCCACTCAGAGCAGACTGCTCCAAGGGTCATTTGCAGATAATGGCAGTACTTTTAATTGTTGGGGTATATCCTACTGAATGTATAGTTAAGCATTCTAGTTTAAGGTAACATACAACAATTTCTCTCTGTGGTTAATGCTGAGTCAGGCATATTAGATTCCTTTAGTTGCTTCTGATTTTTAAAAATTTTCCTTTAAATATTTTAGTTTTGTTTTTTAAAATTTATATAAAATATGTTTAATTGTAATATTTAAAGAAATAAGATTCCTATATTATCCTCTTCAATCTACTCCAGGACCAAAGTAATTCATATATCAACAAAGAGAATGTCAAAATTCCTTTAATAAGTAGAACAGTTAAGTGTTTCTTTTGGCCAGAACACCATGAGAAAATTATTAGGACACTAAGGGCATTAGGAAGTTTGGGAGTCA
The DNA here is from genome assembly GCA_902168415.1 of Peromyscus melanophrys. Classification (NCBI taxonomy): domain Eukaryota; kingdom Metazoa; phylum Chordata; class Mammalia; order Rodentia; family Cricetidae; genus Peromyscus; species Peromyscus melanophrys. Next base: position 6,112 of record CABHPR010097372.1, read on the forward strand.
GTGTAGAGTAAAGAAAGGCTCCATATTTCTTTTAATAGCTGCATAGTACACCTTTGGGTGGACACAGTCTAATCAATTCCACCAGGTCTCTGGTGACAGGCTTTTGGGTTGTTTCCAGTGTTTTGCTATTTCAGACAGTGCTGAAGTGATCAGCCTGGTGCATATGCCTTTTTGTTTCTTTGCCAGTGTTTCTGTGGAAGAGATTCCTAGAAGTGTGATGGTGGGGTCAAAGGGTAAATACCTATGACATTTTGTTCAAAACTGCCAAATTCCTTTCATAAGGGTTGAACCAGTTTTTGCATTCCCATCATCAAAATAAGAGTGTGTCTATCCCTCAAAGTCTGGCTGTTGAGCATGATGTCAAAGCTTTGGCCTTCTGCCAGCATGATAGGTGAGAAAATGATGTTTCACTGTCATTTTAATTTGCACTTCTCTTAAGTCATTTGCCTTTTCTTCCTGTGAATTGTCCCTTCGTTTGTCTAAAGAAACATGAGATTTGCAGGCAAATGGATGTAACTAGAAAAAAAAATCATCCAAATCCAGACCCAGAAAGATGACTATGGTGTGTATTCACTTATAAGTGGATATTATCTGTTAAGTAAAGGATAATCAGGCTATAACCCACAGACCCAGAGAGGTTAGATAAAGAGAAGGGCAACAAGGGGAAATGTGGATCTCCCTGGAAAGAGGAAACAGAAGAGATTTTACAGGTAGACTGGGGGTGGATGGGGATGGAAACCAGAGGGGTCAGGGGTGTGTGTGTGTGTGTGTGTGTGTGTGTGTGCGTAGGGATGGAGGGAGAGGGTGCAGGGAGAGACAGCTGGAATGGGGGGGTAGCGTTTCAGGGGTGGTGTGGAAACCTAGAGCAGTAAAAACTTCCTGGAATCTGTGAGGGTGACCCTAGTGAGGACTCCTAGTAATGGAGGATATGGAGTCTGAACTGGCCATCTTTTGTAGACAGGCAAGGCTTTCAGTGGTGAGACTGGGTGGCATTCAGCTGAGTTGTTGGCTAAGGGGGTCCTGTGGAGATCCCTAAACAACTCAGGCTGATGCTAGGACAGAGGGTCTCTCTTAAAACACTGGCAGTGGGCCCCATTGCCAAGGACAATATGCACACAACTCATTGAACATAGAGAGATTGAGCTGCTGCCTGCATGGAGCCCCTATATTCCAGTTTCTTTGGCATTGGAAGGCATCCTGAAGGCTATAGAAAGATAAACCTGGACACCAGCACAGCCACAAAACCCTCCCCTACAATCTGTCCTGCCTGCAAGATGTGGTAGGGCAATGGTGGCACAGAAATTGTGGGAGTGGCCAACCAATGTCTGATTTAATTTGAGGCTCATGCCCTATACTGTTTGGATGACCAGAAACTAGAGACTGGATAGCCCAGAGACCTATGGTAGAACAAAACCTGACTGGAAAAAAGTCAATGAAACGATTCCTAGTAGTATTCTGCTATACTCACAGATCAGTACCTCATCCAGTCATCATCAGAGAGGCTTCCTCTGGCATCAGATGGGGGTAGATGCAGAGACCCATAGCCAGACATTATGCAAAGAGAGAGTCTAAATTCGAGGCCTCTATCCAGCCTCTCATAGGTCAGGGAATGCAGCAGAAGAGAGAGTAAAGTCTTAGGAGTCAGAGGGCATGGAGGATACCAGGAGAACATGACCCAGTGAACCAACTAAGCAAGGCTCACAGAGACTAAAGGGGCAAGCACGGGGCCTGCAGGGGCTGCACCAGGTCCTCTGTGTGTATGTTATTGCTGCGAGCTTGGTGTTCTTGTGGGACTCCTAACAGTGGGAGTGGGTGTATCTCTGACTCTTTTGCCTGTTCTTGGGACTCTTTTCCTCCAGTTGGGTTACCTTGCCCAGCTTTGATATAAAGGCTCTTTCCCTTGTCTTATTGTATCTTGTTTTGTCGTGTTTCGTTGTTGTACCTTGAAGCCTGCTCTTTTTTAAAGGGAAATGGAGGGGGAGCAGATCTGGGGAGGGGAGCTGAGAGGAGTGGAGGGAAGGGAAACTGTGGTCAGGATGTATTGTATGAGAGAAGAATCTATTTTTTAATTGAAAGAAAAAAGACAGTTGTGCTGAAATTTGGACTACTTTGGAGTCTGGATCTGGGGCAGAAAAAGGCCTCCCCAGGGAAGTAAAATCTCCCTTGAGACTTGATGCCTAAATAGACAGTGCTGTGGAATAATCCTTTTGTATACTGTGACAATTTGTCACTTAGATTGGTTTAATAAAATGGTAATTGACTGGTAGCCAGGAAGGAATTATAGGCAGGACAATCAAACTAGGAGAATGATGGGAAGGTCAGAGTCAGGGGAGATGCCAGCCAGCTGCCAAGGAAGCAGGACATGTAAAAATGAGGTAAAATGCCATGAGCCATGTGGCAAAGCATAGATAAGAAATATGTGCTAATTTAAATGTAAGAGTTAGCTAGTAAACAAGCCTGAGCTATAGGCTGAACATTTATAATTAACATTAAGCTTCTATGTTGGTTATTTAGGAATTGGCAGGCAGGACAGAAACTCCTGACTACAGGACAGGCTGGAGACAATGTCCTGGGAGAAGGGGCAATGAGTCAAGTCAGTGAAAACTAGAGTTTCTGAGGAGGTGAATGCAGTCTGGGCTTCTAGATCAGAGAGAGCGAGGTAAGAAATGCAGGAGGCAGAGGAGACAGGGCATAAGGCCAGCTGATGCTGAAGGACTCTAAGATGCCTTAGAATTTGAACTTGTTCCCCAGACAATGAGAAACTATTAATTGTATATTTTAAGACAATCTTTTATACTTATATCCTTATTCCATGCCTACATATAAATGTGATTTATATATGTGTGTTTATATTGCATACTTATTTTTAAAAGCATGGTCTCCCCTCCTCTCCCATGTCCCCTCTTCTCCTCTTTCTCTCTTTTTCACTTGGTCTTTCATTTATTGCTCTCCAGATCTCCCCAAGGAACCCATCAGTTATGAACTAAATTATATCCTCCTCTCCCAAGTATAAGTTGTAAATCTAAACCAAAGTATCTTAGAACGTATTTGAAATAGGGTCTTTGAAAAGGTAGTTACAGTAACATGAGGCAGTAGGTGGAAGCTGTAATCTAATCTCACTGGGATCCTTATAAGAATGGGAAGAGGCATGAGGGATGCCAACTGGTAAGGCCAGGTGACAATACAGTGAGATCCAAGATGGCAGCACACTATCCACATTTCATTTTTACAGCTACTTTTAATAATAATGTGTAGAAACAATGCAATAGTAATTATCCTTGTACATGTATATTTAAGTATTGATACTTTTATGTCCCAGGACTGGAGTTACCAAGTCAAATCAAATCATTAATAGTTAATAATAAAATATCAATGATTAATATTTAAAATGCACACTATAATATTGCTTTCTGAAAATACTAGAAGATCCCTTCTTCCTGCCAGCAATGTGTAGGAGTATTCTGTTACCCATAACCTGCCTGTGAGCTTTTGTCTTGCCTAGTATTTCTAGTTTTATTCACCTTGTTCTTTAAAATTTCTTGTTCTTGAGTAATTCATAATTTTGTTTTATAATATTTCTCCCACTTTTCTACTCGTTGTTTGTTCCAGAATAGAGTTAGATCACTGATTTAAATGTTTTTAGCTTGTGTCCATTCTTTTCCAGTTGTGTTTTCATCTGTTTTAAAATATTTAGTCTTTCATTTGTATTTAGAGAAATCACTTCTTTCCATCACTTGGAGGCCGACAGGCTCTCTCACTGCCCATGGTTGCTTTTCTTGAAGGAAGACGTGTGACCTCTGTGGATGCTCATATAAGTTTTTCCCTTTTGAAATATTTTACATTTTCTCTCTTTTTTAATCCTCTTGACAGTACATTTTGTCTTCTTTTTCTCCACATTTTCCGTGTCTATCTGCTGCATTTTGTTATTAGTTGGTGCCTTTTCTTAATTTATATCTCTTTCGTTTCAACTAACACTCCTTACTTATCACAAATTATATACTACACAAATAGCCTATACATTTTCATGAAGATTTACCTGCACTCATATAGCATACATATTTAAAATTATTGACAGTGATTTTTATTTTTCTTATGTTCTCTCATGTTGAGATTTCTGTTCTTGTTAATTTTTCAGTGTATTATTGTTCTTCAAATATTTTCTTCAGCTGGATCATCAGAGTAGAGTAATATACATTTTAAAACTTTGATTGCATTATAGTATTTTTCATTCATCTGACAAGGGAATATTATCTTGGCTGGGTATAAAACTCTTGGTTCACAGTCTTTCCATTCAGTTGGCTATAGATAGTATCTCTTTTCCTAGCTTCCTAGGTTGTGGAGGATAAGACATACATATCTCTTTCTCTCTTGCTTCTCTCTCTGTATCTCTGTTTCTCTCCTTCTTTTTGAGACAGGGTTTCACTATGTGGTCTTGACTGGCCTGGAGCTCACTATGTAGACAAGGCTGGCCTACAACTCACAGAGATCCACCTGCCTCTACCTTTTGGGTGCTGAGATCAAAGGATTGTACCACCAGAACCAGCCAGTCAGTTTTTTCTTATTATGGCAGGTAGTTGCTTGTAAGGCCTTTTCTTTAAGAACTTTAACTGCTTGTAAGCCCAGTTAACACTTCACATAAGTCCTTATGATCTGATAATTCATAATGTTCTTTTAGAAAACGTTACTTATTTTTGTTCTATCTTACATGATTACTTAGTCTGGTCCTTTATCTTATATAGGAACACATACCATTCTTATATTATTCTTCCACTGATTTCTCTAGTTTGTATTTTTTAACAGACAGCTTTAGTCTGTGATCAGTACTGTGGAGTATTTCTTACATCTGCTCCTCCAGAGCACTAATTAGAATCTTAATGTTATCTTCTCTTTGCATTTATTGAATTTTTTCCCATAGGGACATTTATTTTTATGCAACTCGAACTTCCTTTAGCTAATGCCAGTTTCTCTGTAAGCTTCTTCTCTTCCATAGTAACACTGTGTCTTTTTTATAGTTCTATGTCTTCAAGCAGCAGCTTCATTTCATGAGACCCTCTGGTGGCTGAGATCTCTTAGACTGATTGGTAGTCCTCCCTGTCTAATGTTTATGACTAATGCCTGTCTTAAGACAGACAGTTGATAACAATTGACAAAAGGAAACTCAGGAAATCAAAATGCTTCTATAAAAAAAGAGAAACTGTTTAATGGGTGAAGAATAGCCTACAGAATTGGAGAAAAATCCTTGCTAGCTTATTACCCAATATAGGATTAATATCTAGAATACATATGGAACTCAATAAATTAAATGTTAAGAAAACAAACAACCCAACCAAGAAGTGGGCTATGGAATTGAGTGGTGAATTCTCAAAAGAAGAAATACAAATGGCTGATAAACTTAAGTAACCATTAGAGAAATGCAAATTTAAATGATTTTAGGATTCCATCTCACTTGAGTTAAAATCTCTGTCATTAAGAAAATAAATGACCACAATTCTGGTTAGGATGTGGGGAAAGGAGAATCCCTATATACTGCTGGTGGGTGTATAAATTAGTGCAGTCATTCTGAAATCAATGTGGATGTGTCTCAAAAAGCTGAGTACAGATCTATCATATGATCCAGGTATGTCACTCTTGGGCATTTACACAAAGTACTCTGTATTTTGCTATAGAGATGCTTTGCAAATTCATGTCCATTGTTATTCTATTCACAATAGCTAGGAAATGGAATAGCCCAGATGTCTGGATGAATGGACAAATGAGAATGGGAGAAGAAAAGTCCTTAAGGTGGGCCAAGAATAGTAGAACACATGTGTTACAAAATTTGGGAGAGTCTTCTGGGGGTTAAAGACTTAAGCAGAGATGGACTGGGTTAACTAAAACTAAGGATGTGTGAAAAGCCTAATGTAAATACACAGCTTTGTAAACTCATGTGTATATATATATATTGGTTTTTTCGAGACAAGGTTTCTCCGTGTAGCTTTGCGCCTTTCCTGGAACTCACTTGGTAGCCCAGGCTGGCCTCGAACTCACAGAGATCCGCCTGCCTCTGCCTCCCGAGTGCTGGGATTAAAGGCGTGCGCCACCACTGTCCGGCCTCATGTATATTTAAAAATAGTTTGAACAGAGGTACCCTGCATGAGGACAATGTTTCCTCCAGAAGACATGGGTTATTCAATGAAAATCTGAGTGCCAGTGTTGTTCAGAGAGGCTACAGAGGCCACCAAACAATATAGACTATTGCCAGTGTTTTTGTTTTGCAACCATAACCAGATGGTAGGACCCTATTGCTGAAGACACAGCATTTCTTCCTGGCTGGACTAACTTTCATGGTACCAGAAGATGTTAGCACTGAGAGAGAAGAGTCATCTATGAGCTTAGCTGTAGGTCCTATAAACTGCAATCAAGACGTCTCTACTGGTGTTGATAGTGGCATGGCTTTTATGGGGACAATTAACAGCTTTCTGGTTGAAATTGTGACTTGCCTCATTAGAAAGAACTCATTTTGTATTGTTAACTCGGTTGAAAACCCATAGCTTTAGAGAGGGAAGCTACTACTGTTGATTGGCTAAATGGACATGCTGTCAACCTTCCTTATAAATATTTATGTTTATTCTCATAGATTAGTGCTGCTCTTAACCTTGACGAGAAAAGCTTTTTTTAACTGAGAAAAGTTTTTCATTCATTTTACACACCAAAGATTCCCCTCTTTCCTTCTCCCAACCTACCCCTCACTCTCCCTGTCAAGAAGGCAAGGCCTCCCATGTGGAGGCACATCCAGTAGAGGCAAGTCCAAGCCTTTCCCCCTGCCTCAAGGCTGCATGAGGTGTCCCATCATAGGTAGTGGGCTCCAAAAAGCCCCCTTTTGCACCAGGGATGGATCCTGATCCTACTGCCAGGGGGCCTCCCAAGCAGATCAAGCTACACAATTGTTTCACCATGCAGAGGGCCTAGTCAAGTCCCATGCAGGCTCCACTGCAATTGATCCAACTTTCATGAGTTCCCACTAGTTTGATTTGGTCATCTCTGCAGGTTTCCCTATTACAATCCCGATCTACTTGCTCATAGAATCCCTCTTCTCTCTCTTTGACTGGACTCCTGGAGCTCTGCCTGGTGTTGGGCTGTGGATCTCTGCATATGCTTCCATCAGTCATTGGAGAAAAGCTCTGTGATGACAGTTAGGGTATTCACTGATCTGATCACTGGGGTAAGCCAGTTCAGTTCAGGCACCTCTCCACTATTTGTAGTAGTCCAAGCTGGGGTCATCCTTGGGGATTCCTGGAAACTTCCCTAGCACCGGGTTTCTCTCTATCCCCATGAAATCTCCCTCTATCATGGTATCTCTTTCATTGCTTTCCCACTCCATCCCTGTTCCAGCTTAACCATCCCATTCCCTTATGTTATCATCCCCTATCTCCTACCCTTCATTGTCCACCCCTCACCCCCAGTTCACTCATGGAGATTTCATCTACTTCCCCTTCCCAGGGCAATCCATGTGTCCCTCTTTGGGCCTTCCTTGCTAGCTTGCTCAGAGAAGCTTTTTGCAGTTGGGCAGTACTCAATGTAGTGTCTTATAACTGGCCAGAGTGCTGAAAATAAATGTCAGTTGAGTGGTAAGGGTTAAATGGGACATTTACATCATCCCCCACACCTGCATCAAGCTCACATAATATCATGGAAGAGGGGGTGGGAAGAATGTAAGAGCTGGAATGGAAGTTCTTTGTAATGTTTTCTTTTGGACATGGCATAGTTGTTGCATGCATAAATGTATACCAATTATAGTTATCTGCATAAGAGCTACACAAGATCAAGACAATCAATATTCCTGCCTGGATGAGAGAGAGGCTAATTAACTTTCACCTCTAAGCAGCTATTGGTGATTGACAGTTTCTGGAGGAGGGAGAGCCTTTTTGTCCAGGGGTGTGACCATTATTGGGTTGCCCATGCTCCAGTGGATGACTCTAAGCCTATGCAAATGCAGGCAAAACTAACAGGACTTCTCAGGCTATTTTACAAAAAGGAGAAGAGGATATTAAGGTGAGAGGGGATAGTATTAGTTAGAGTCCAGGGAGTATGAGTGATGAATTAGGGTTAAATACTATCAATGATATATTGTATACATGCATGGAATTGTCAAAGATAAAAATATTCTAAGAGGAGAAAAAGTTCCTGTTGCTGGATATCTTCATTTTCTGTCCAGTTGCTACGATAAAATACCCTGACAAACAGCTTATGGGGTGTGTGTGTTCTTTTTGTAAACTGTAGGGACTACAGCCAAAGGCCACATTGCACAAGATATAAGACTGCAACAGCCGAGCAGGTGGTGTACATAGACCCAGGAGGAAAGGGGTGACATCTTTCCTGCAGATGAGAGAGTGAGTGGCTGTTGTCCTGGTGGAGACACTGGCTGGACATCAGCATACACTCCAGCAGGGGACCCAAAGGTTACTGTTTGGGAACTGCCAAGACTGTGAGGATAAGGGAGCTTAGGAACATGTCCAGGTTTCCAAAATAATCAGTGAAATTACTTTTTTGTTTTATATTTTTACTTGATAAATATATTAGTTTAATTGATTGTCTAGATGGATTATATATTGATTTTTTAAATTTAAAATAGATTTTAAAAGTACAACGTATTCTGATTTTGGTTAGCTGTAAAGATGTATCTCTGGTTGGTATAATGAAGAGCTGAATGACCAATAGCTAGGCAGGAGAAAATAGGTGGGACTTCCAGGGAGAAAGAAGAATTCAGGGTTAGAATCTAGGTGTGGGGGAGTTGCCGGTGAGACATAGAGGGAGTTAGACATACAGAATGGAGGAGAGGTAAAGAGTCACGTGGCAAAATGTAGATGAAAAGAAATGGGTTAATTTAAGTTATAAGAGCTAATTGTGCACAAGCCTAAGCGAAGGCCAAGCACTCATAATTAATAAGTCTGTGTGTCATTATTTATGGGCTGGCAGTTCAAAGAAAATTAGACAAGAAAGACCAACTACAATTTTCCCACCCCAGAACCCTCCCAGATCCTTCCTACATCCCCCCCAGATCCACACCCTTTCTTTTCTTTCTTATTAGGCTAAAAATGGGCATATAAAATAATAATTATAATAGTAATAATAATAATAGATAAAATAAAAACAAGCAAGGACAAAACAACAACAACAATAACAACAACAACAAAAAACAGAAGAAAGAGAAACAAAGAAAAAGCCCAAGAGACACATATAGACATGGAGACATATATTCACCCACAAAGAAATCCCATAGAAACACAGAACCAGAAGCCATAACATATACATAAAGGGCCTATAAAAGCAAACACCACCACTGATAAAACATTATGAGACAAAGAACTTTCAAAAAATGCCATTGAGTTTGTTTTTTGTTGGCTATCTGCTTCTGGGTTGGGGCCTGGCCTTGAAAGGGTTTTGTATACCCAGTGAGACTTCATTGTAGAAAACTAACTTTTCATTTGTGAATGGTTATCAATTAGAGATAGCTTCTGGATTAGGGGTAGGGGCTTCTGTCCACTTCCCCTCTCAGTTCTGGGACTCCATTTGGCCCAAACACTTACTGGTCCTGTGCATACTGCTACAGTCTCTGTGAGTTCATCTACATATTGGTCCTGTTGTGTTTAGAAGGCCTTGTTTCATTGGTGTCCTCCATACCTTCTGGCTACAATGTAATTTGTAAGATAATGATAGATATTATGAAGGTGTGGTATAAATTTTTTGTATCCATATGCTATTTCTTTTATCTTTATAGAGATTCTTTTTTTTTTTTTTTTTTTTTTTTTTGGTTTTTCGAGACAGGGTTTCTCTGTGTAGCTTTGCGCCTTTCCTGGAACTCACTTGGTAGCCCAGGCTGGCCTCGAACTCACAGAGATCCGCCTGCCTCTGCCTCCCGAGTGCTGGGATTAAAGGCGTGCGCTACCACCGCCCGGCCTAGGGACTCTCTTTTTTCCTACAGGACAGGTGAATCTGCAAGAAGGAGAGGAGGAGACTCTACACAGGTTTTCAAATGTAAGCTCACTCTCCAGCCCAGCATGCAGAGAAGCATGTTCTGTGGTATTCCATGCTGGCTTCTCTGTCCAAAAGCACCGTTCTTTTCTCCTGTGTAACACTGGTCTTTCAGTATGTTGAAGACCTCTCTGCATGCCCAGGACTTCAAACATGCAGATCCATGATTGACTCTTCTTTTTTCTTACTCAGCAAGGTATGTGACATCAGCCTTCTAAGCATTCTATATTAATGGATCATTTCATCCTCAACAGCTGTCTGATAAAACAGACAGCTGGCTCTTTACCTTCGTGTTGCAGATAAGGAGATGACGCACACAGAGAAAAAATACCAAGCAGAAGAGTGTTGGAACAGGCAGCGCACAGTCTAGTGCCGTCCACAGCAACTGTGGTGCTTCCGGCTGGAGAAGACATTTGTCTTGGGTCAGTGCTGGTGGCTGAGCTCAGATGAAGCCAAGATCAATCAACATCAAACATGACTGTAGTGCCGAAGGGGTGAGCAGCCTCACTGTAGGAAGAATTCTCCTCTCCCAAACTTTAGGAACTACAAGAACTAAGTGATAAGTCTCCCATGATACTAACACTTTAGAGTAAACCTAGATCCGCAGTCTACAAAACAATTTTCTAACAATGTTTTCAAATATTGTTCTAAGAAACGCCATTCCTGAAAGCTATTAGTAGATATACAGAAAGGCTCATGGCTTGGGGAATTTTACTTTGTGTGGTTGAAATAAGTTTCTTTGGTTGCATGACTTCTCAGAGCCTTTGACATGCTGTTTGTTACTTTGTTACATAAATTCTCTGAGGAGGAGAGCATACATCTTAACCATGAGTTCCATCTCTTCCCTGTCCTTGCATACACACACACACACACACACACACACACACACACACACACACACACACCTTTTCTATTTGCTTAGCAGTCCATGATGGCTAATCTTGAGAGTCCATTTGATGGGACTGAGAAATGCATAGGAGATTGGTACAGGACACTTCTGTGAGTGTCTGTAAAGATGTTAAGACCCATTCTGAATGTGGGTGGCACCACCCATAGGCAGGGTGTCTGGATGGAATAAGGGAGAAGCTGGCTAGTGTAGAGATCCACTCTCCCTGCTCCCTGACCTCCACAATGTGTGGTGCTCTGCTCCACCACACCTTCCTCACTACAGCAGACTGAAATCTCTGAAAGAATACACCCAAATATATCTATTTCTCTCAAGTATTTGTCACACACAGGAGAAGACAGTTTGGCTAACACATCTCACAGGAAAAATGATTGCCTCTAGATTTAGAACTGAATCCCGAAGAGGAGGGCAAATTCCTGAAGACCAGGGATACTTTTTCTGCACTGCAAACTTGCATACTTTCTCTCTCAATACTAAGGGCCAGTAACATTGTTGTCCAAAATCATTTTCACAGGTGCCACATCCTAAAGGGTCCTCATCAACTGGAGAAGCATGTAGACTTTCTCCCTCCCTTCAAAGATGCTCCTATGTGTTCATGGGGGAAGTTCTTGTCTTATTGCAGTTCCTGCTCAAGTCATTATATCAACATTACTTCACTTTAACCTATTAGGTAATTTATTTTTGGCCTCAGATCCAATTACTACAAAGGTGTTGAGGCATCTGACTCAAATATTTGTGTCTTTAACTTTCCGAGAGGAAGTATTGCGCTTTTCTTTTTCTGAGCATAATTGCTGTTCTAACACCACATCTGATTTGAAAGGAAGGGACATAAAATGCATGTGTTGGAGCTCTGGTACTGTGGAGGTCACAAGATATTTTAGGGAAGACTAAAAGTTGGAGAGATAAAGATAACAACAAAAATGTGTTTCTAATTTAATATGTCCACAATCATTTACACATGGGGCCAGAGCAAGAACATGTTGGAAACAGAGTGAGTGAAATAAAAGCTTGAAAAACAATCTCAGTTTGTGGATTGAAACATTTTGAGGAAACTATTTGCTTTAAATTAATTCCAAGGCCCCACAACGAAATGTGGCTCTTTGCTCCATGTCTGTACAGTGGAGGGTCTAAGGACAGAGGGAAAATGGATATCCAAAGAGCTCTGCAGAGTTTCGATTCAAAGCAAGCCTCTGTGGAAAGGCTGGGTGAGAAGAGTGTGAGGAGTTTCACCACCTGGCAAGTTCTCAAAACCCCTTTCTTTCATCTCCCCTCCTTGCTCTTTCTCTCCAGGTTCTTAATTCTGAGATAAGAGTGATAAAGGGTCCCAGCAGAGCCTCTTCTTGGAACCAGTTTCTAATAGGGGATTGCTCGGAGTCTTTTAAAGAAATCTGATCAGGTAGATAACATTTTAGTGGTTCAGACAGTGAGGAGAGGGCTGGACTGCCATCAGAGAGCAGGGCAGGTGTCGTCTGCCTAAAGGCAAAGGAGGAAGGGCTTGGTCAAGAAGACTGGCCAGGGAGGGTTGAACAGGCACCAGGGGGCCATCTGAGCCCTCTATTTGCCCCCTGTCCCATATTTCTCTCCCCGTCACTTCCTTTATTTCCATACTGCTTTCCCTTCACCCCTTTCTCCCTTCCTTCTCTTCCTTTCTCTTTCTATTGTTCTTTTCCTTTTCCCACTGTGAGGGGAATAACACATAGTTCTTTATTGAAAATGCCAGAGAGGTTCCTTTTGGAATTCAGAATATTTGAATTTAATAAGGAAACGCAGTAATAACTGTAATTATTCAGCAATAGATATTATCATTCTGTATCCATTGCTATAAAATATACTTCAGCAAGATCTGAGGAAACAAACCCTGCATTTATTGGACATGTGGACATCATCACTTGCTAGGACAAAGACAGACTGAATATCTTACTAGCTAGGTTGGGTTTTGGGTTTTGCACCTATATAAACCTCTAATTTTCAGAGATTATAAATTTGGGATTTTGGTAAAGATGCCAAAATGACATGCAGACTTTTAAATATCATTTTTGTTTAGTCATAATTTATATCCTGATCTCTATGGCAATTTCAAATACAACACACATATCTAAAGATTTGAAGCTGACATCCACATATATGAGAAAACATGCAGTGTTTGTCTTTCTGGATCTGGGTTGCTTCACTCAGGATGATTATTTCCAATTCCATCCTTTTACCAAATTCTAAGCATGTTTTGATAGCAGAGCTGTAGTACTTGTTGAAAAATTAGGTGCAAAACATTAGTCAATGATTCAACTCTAAACCCAAAGCTTTAGGTTGGGTTGGGTGAGCTGAGAAACACCAGCCTTCTTGAGATGGAAAGAGTTTTTACAGCAGCTGTAGGGCAGTTATGGGAGGCTCTGTGTTCAGCATGCTAGCTTTGGGGGTTCCTTGGACATTCCCATGGGGTGCTAAACAACAGATATTCAGGTTGTGTTTGGGGCTAAGCTGGGCTGTAGCATCAGGGTACAGATGTTCCTTTGGGGATGCAGCTGGGTGCGACCATGTAGGGGTAGATGTGGTTAGAATGTGTGTGAGTCTGGGGTACTTCCACTTTTTGATGTCAAAGGAATAAAGAAGAATTGACAAAATACCCAGAAATATATGTGGGAAAATCCAAGTGAGTTACTAGACAGCAGGTTAAATGTGTCAGAAGGAGCTGGATATGGGAGGCAGGCAAGTGATGTGTGCAGTGCTTGAACTTCAGCAGATCACGTGGGAAACCCTGTGTACACCAGGTGGGAAATGCAAGCCAAGTGCCCAGTTGTATCCAGGGATCCTGATTTATGGAATATTATTAACTTGGGCAATATTTCTCAAACTCCAAAATCCCTGGCTCTTGCTAGTAAACGTAAAAACTGCTCCAGTTCCTGCAATTTGTAATGGGAAACCAATAATTTTTTCAATATAAAATTAAATTATGATATTGAATAACATATGAACCCTGTATGTCCTCTAACTTCCTACAGTGGAGTTTCTGTTATGCCTCTCAGGGAGGCATGCCCTGCTCTTGAAGCAGAGGAAGGTCACAGAGGCCTCTAGGTGTCCCAGGACCCTGGACTCAGACCCACTCATTTACACACAGCACACACACTGTGTATCTATATATAGTTGTATAGATATACATATGTGTATCTACATACATACGTATTTATATGTATATATACATACATACATATTTAAATCAATGCCTTTCATCAAGAGAAGGGAAAGCCATGGCACATGGGTATTTAAGAGGTTTTAGTAATAGCAAACCCATCTTAAGATGTGATCTGAATTTACAAAGAACTTGAGTATGGTTCATGATCTTTTTTGACAATTTTGGAGCACAGGGAAATCTCAGAAGGGTGAAATATTGAAAATGTGGTCTTTAACTGAAAACTAAACAATAAGGGCTAGAGATGGATCAGTGTGTAAAAGATCTTGCTATACAAGCAAATTTCACAATGTGAGCTCACTTCCTGGTACCCAAAATGGAAGGAGACAACCGACTCCAGAACTTTTCCTCTGATCCCCACTGATGCTGTGTGTACACACACATTATATATACACACATAATAATAAATAAAATTAAAACAATTTGAAAAATAATCAGATCACAAACAACAGGTCACTAAGTCAGATGAAGGCAGGACTCTTGAGTGGGTGACAGCATGGCCCAATTCCCCGATTTTGTCATAAAATTCCTGTCTTTTGCGGGTATGTATCACCACACTTATTAAGGAGTCTACAGTCGAGTACTGTAGTTACAAAGGCCCATGACTTGTGGTCACAGGACCTGGTTTGAATCCTAGCTTTGCACCTGATTTATGAGGTTTAGGAAAGTGCACTTGATTGGAGAAAATTAGTTTCTCCTTATGAAAATGGTGAGAATAATACCCTTAATGTATGTTTCTGTCCAGGTCAAATGAGATACAGAGATGAAAGCAATTTGTATGGCATAAAGTACTAAGTAAACACGTTGGTAGTCCAGATTAGTGAGAAGGTGCTCAGATGACAGCAATCACCAAAATACTGATGAGATCTGGGAGAATCAAGGAAATAACACACTCAGAGCAAGGAAGGCAAGAGCCGCCTGCACTGTCTTTCCTGATAGAATGACACCAGGTTCTAGTCTCAGGCCTATACAATATCAGAAGGGCCTAGGAAAACTGGATCATTCCCAGGGAACCTCACTAGAACATTGAGAGGACTGCATCCGACATCCACAAAGAGCACTGGAGGAGACAGAGAAGACTTGGAGAGTGATAATGGTGATGGTAGGGGTGAGGAAACCAGGTTTAGGAAGTTGAGGGATGTTAGGTGGTAGAGGAATTTAGTTTTCTCTGTTGTGTATTGAAGGGTAGGGCATGCCGTGGCAGGGCAGACTGTAATATCTAGGCCTATTGTCAAAGAAAAAGAAGGATTTCTGAGAGCCATGTCATGGATATAATAGGAGCAAAGTCCCATCAAGAAATGAATTACCTTTTGGCCAGAGGAATATTCATGAATAATACAGGTTGCTGGACACAATGATTCCTTAGTGCCTTCCAGTCTCAAAAGTTCATGACATTGGTGATCTATTTTTATGTATTGTATAATATTATATTCTTGAGTACAGTGTGCCACGATATCTTGAGATAAGGTAGGACTGCATCTCCCTATTATTTAATCCTGTGTTTTAACAGGCCAATATGTTGTGATGCAGCCTTTACTTGTTTTGCACCACTCTGTGTGGCATTTGTCCTGCCCATTCCCATGCCCAGGAAACATCAGACCCCAGAGAGACTTCCTATTATGTGAAAGAATTTTCCAAGGCTAAGCTAACTGCATTCCATTTTTATCCCATAGGAAGGGACTTTGATCTGTCAACTGTGAGAAGTAAACTGGGTGGAACCATCACTCATCACCCGTCATCTCACTTAATGACATTTGTTAACTTTGTTCGATATTAGGTCATGGTCCTTCTTTGTTCTGTAGGGATCTCTTTCATGCAAACACTATTTCTATTGATAATGTAAGGAGGTCACAAGAAGCTAGACATATTGAAAATGAAGTTACCTCAGCAAGTCTCAAATTTTGATGACAGTTTGTTGTATTTCCTATTTGTCCATGAAAGGGGAAAATGTAGAGAGACTAGGTTTAAAGTCAAATATGCTCCAGTACTCACTTTGTTGCCCTTGAGACCTCTAGTGTTTCCCTGGATGTGCGATGCTGCATTGTGGCTCCTTTGCTGCTGTTTTGTGTTTTTACCCAGAAGGCTCTCAAAGACAATTATTGCTTCTTAGGACACAGCCCCAGAGAAACTGTCATGGCAAATCAAACAACGCCTGACTTGAAGGGACCTTCTGGGACCTGAAATGTTGCAAGTGTTTTATGCAATTGAACCTGTTGCTTGCTGAGTCAATCTCAAACAGTGAAATCAGGTTATCTTTTGACAGCTCACAGAGAATAGGCTAATCCATTTTTTTCTATAAATATCCTGGAATAAGCCTAATAGAGTTGACTGTATAGCACTGAGAGTCCTCAAGCTTTGCAACATCTTAAAACTCTTTCCTTTTAAATTCTTATTTAAAGTTTATAATACAAATTGGTAATTTACATAGAGATAAAAAACTATATAGATTTAAAAAATCTCACATACAGAGACAAAAAATTCTTGTATACAGAGAAAAACCAAAGTTAATTGATACTGAAGACATTTGGCCAAAATAATTTGGCAGGTAACAAATATTGCCTGTTATAAAGTTAGAATTGATTCCATGCTTATCTGCTAGGTCTTGCTTTGAACTATGAGCCACACCACCTCTCAGTCCCATCTCACATTACAAGTCTAAAATAGAGTGAGCATAAAATCCTATGCTCCCTTCTACCCCAGTATAGACTTATTTAAAGGGATAACACAAATAGAAGACAAATTTATTAAATTTATTTTGAAATTTGATTTCTAATTTTATTGCTTCAGATATATATGTAGGTCTGTGGTGATTTTTATGGTCACATTCCTTTATACTGAATTAACTAAACTATTAAAGAATTCTACAAAATAAAATTAAGAGTTCTAATCAATTTAATTTCAGCTAGGCATAAAATTAAAAATAGATATTTCTATGAAATTGCTTTTGGTACAAGTCCTTAAGAATAAATGATATCTCTTTGAATAAATATGAATTAAAATAATATGTCAGAAGTATCATAATCATAATTAATATGCTAGAAATAATGATCTCAGGATTGAGGTTCATAACTAGTGGAAGCAACTGGATTTGATACCTTAGTTCTTTTTTTTTTTTTTCAGATACCTTAGTTCTTGATTCTTCCCAGCGTGTCACCGAGAATGACAACCCTTTCAGACATTTTGACTTGAAATTAGGCTTGAAAATTGCTACTCTCTTGGGGTGAATTAACATTTAATGTTGGGCAAGTAGAAATGACTGTTGATTTTCATTCTTTATGTTAATTCCACAGGGAAGGTGAGCTAGTAAAACATTTGTGTGAGCTGGTCATTATTTGAAATTTATTTACCAAAGTGGCTTACGTAATAATCACCCCTGTGCTAAACCAGTCAGTCAACAAGTTTTTATTGAGTCCCCACTGGGTTGGAGTAATGCACAGTAATGATGCATTCAGTGGTGTTAGATGTATGCAGTGAAGATTAGACGTGAGCTCGACCCCCAAGGCTGTATAAGTCATTAGAGGAGACAAACGGACACATATCATCAGCTGCAATGTAACCAGATGACTTAACTCCTGCAGCATGAAGGCGTAATGGCTGAGCAGGAATTGTTTTGGTGTGGGATGGGCTGGGTTGGATGTAGGAAACTTCCATGCTATAGGTGCCTTGGTTGGGCTGAGGAAAGTCAGTGGCTTGGTAGATGAGAGAAGCAATGTGATTTAGTAACTCCAGGATGATTTGCACAAGGCTGGAATAGAGGGTAGTCTGTAGGTATCCAGGGGTTTAGTAAGATGGACAAACCTATAGGGAAGATAGATTATGGATGGAGTTACATGAAACCATGGGCTACTGGATGAAAATGAGTAGCATATCACAATGCACAGCTCCACCTTTAGTTTTATTGAGGTGTGATGGTTAGTTAGGAACCAGCGGATTTGCTTAAGCAAGGGGGCACTGGTTTAAAAATGCATATGTTCAATATGTACATCTTGGTGGGTTTGGATATCTGACTATCAGACTGTCATATCAACACTATAAATAAAATATTAAACATAACTGTCACCATATTTTTGTGGGATAAGAGTACACAACACACAGTCACTCCTAACACATTTTAGAGTTGCATAACACCATATAGTGAACTACAGGAACTACCTTGTATAGCGATCTCTAGATGTTTTCCATCTCATAACAGAGGTATACTGTTGGAGAATGGTTCTCCATCCAGCCATGTAATCTGCCAGCTTCTAAACCAGTGCTCTCTGCTGAAGCAATCTCACGGGGTGTCAACCAGCCACCACCCTTCTACATCATACAAAAATGAAAATGATGCCTTTTTCTTTTTGTTGTTGGTTGTTACAAAATGTCAATATTCTCACCATATAGGCATGTAAGGTGAGGTTCTACTTTTTCTGGCATTTAAAGGGCACAGACAGCCTTGGTTAAGATTTTCTAATTTGTCTGATGATGTAATGGATGAGCATGGCTACACCTCTGAACGTTAGACTTCCCAGAACACTTTATGGTAGACTCAGTCCTCTTCTTTAGATGGTACAATTGTTTCCCGTCAGTGGGCTCAGCCACTTCCTTGTGAAGCTAGAGGTTTCTCTGGTTGAGACAGGTGTTTCATTCCTGGAGCTGTCCTTTTGCTCTACTTCATCACCAAAGCCTTCTGTTTCCACGCTTCAGAGAAACACTGAGCCCAACACCTGTTAGGTGCCAACTGCATAGACCACAGATACTGCCAGTACCAGATGGAGGCCTGGTCACCATGCATGGCCCTGCATAGGAGAGCCATGGACTCATGGGGAGGAAAGCCTTCCAATCCATGTGTGAGCAGCTGCTTGTGATATGCTGCTGACTAGGAATAGAGTTCAAGCCTGATGCTCATTCTTCCTTGAACCCTCAAGCCCTTCTCTGACCTTATGTCTGTCAGTTAGGTCCCATTTCTGGAAGGTTCCACAAGCTCCCTGAAACAGCGCCATCATCTGGAGATCAATTAAGTGTCCAGACCCAGGAATGCGTGGAGAACACTTTACGTTCAAACCACAGTATTCCACTACTTGGCCTTCTAGGCTGTTGTGGCTATCTCATCTTTCAGTGCATCCTAGTTCACCTTCAAAAGTCCAAAGCCTCTTCTGATACTCAAGATAATCTCTTAGCTCTGAACTCCTGTAAGATAATAAAAACCCTAAACATGTCACATACTTCAAATATACAGTAGCATAGAGTAAACATTCCCATTCCAAAAGGAAGGAACAAGAGAATAAAAAGAAAGACTAAAACCAAGGAGGGCAAACACCTCAAACAACATAGCTCCATTTCTAGGATCTGAGGCTCACTTGATCATAAAATGGTGGTAACATGGTGTCCCTCTTGGGCCAGCTCCCCCTAGTGCCTACAGATTTCTTCAGAGTCCATCCTACGTATCTGGCATCTCCAATATCCTGGAGTCTTCATTTTCACTTAGATTTCACCTTTAAAGCTTTATATATTAGTCCATCAGGGTTTTTCTGTAGGGTGTACCCTGCTACACACTGTCTCCAACAGCTTTCTGAAATGTTAGTATGTATCTCTATGACTCTATAATGCTTGTAGTCTGTATTCCTGCAAAATGAATACTACATGGACAAGGTAAACTCTGCTGTCAGAATGAGGTATGACTTGGCTCCCTTGGACCTTGGTTTCTTTGGCTCAGGGTACCAGGGAAGTTGAACCTGGAACATGTTTCTCTAACCAGACATATTGGAATTTTTTATCTTCACAGTCTTTCTTCAGCCACTCTTCCTACAAATCAATTTGCTATTTTATGAGCAAACTTTAATGAATGAGTGGGGTCTGTCCTACTGTTCCAAAATCAAAGTGTGTAGGGTGTGTAGTGTCTCTTTAATACTCTTCAACTATTACTGATCCCTTGCCTACTTAAATTTGCCCATATTCCTTTTCTTGTCAAACTTCACCTACCATTTAAAGATTTTCCTGTTCTGCTCCCTTCGTCCCTACCCTTGCCTCTCTCACTGCAAATCTAGTTAAAAGGATTTAACTATAACCATGCCATAGCCAGAATGTCATTCTGGTTCAAAAATTTCCTCTGCCGGACAAATTAGTCCATCACTTGTGGATTTAATCTCAGATTTTCAGGACATAATCAGAGTACAGCCAGATTTGTTACCATTTTGTGGCATAGATGTCCTCTAGCCCAGTTCCTGATGAGGCCCTTTCTGTCCTCTGAAATCTCGTGAACACGGTGTCCACTGTCTACATTTCAATGGCATCCTGATCTTCAAAGCTTCCACAGGAATGCCTCAGGAAGCACTACTGACTATAAGGCTTCTGGAGCCCATATCCCCAAACTCTTCCACATTCTCTCCACAAACTGGTTCTGATGGCTTACAGATCACCTGGTCAGGGTATAGCAGCTACTCCACTCCTGGTACCCATTGTTTATGTAATTAGCTTTGACCATTGCTTGTGATAGAGTCCTTGATAGAAACAACTTCAGGGAGGACACCTCAGAGGGTGTCTGTCCATCATGTTGGGGAAAGAAGAGACTATGGCAATGGGGTCTCAGCAACTGTTTTTATACCGTGCTGAACAGAAAGCAGAAGGCTCGGCCAGAAAGCAAAACTGGTCTAGAACCCTCTGGCTTTGCTTCTGTGGCTCTGTATCTGCCAGCCATGCTCATCTCCAAAAGTTTCCGTGAATAGCACCACCAGCCCAGAGCCAAGTGTTCCGACAGGTGACTGACTCTATGAGGTGTTTTCACCCAAACACCGGGTTACTAGTTTATCCTTGTTCTTATTAATCTGAGAATGAAAGTCAGAGCATTTGGTGGTTCCTTCTTCCTTACTGTGTCTATTCTACCCAAATAAGTAACGATTCATTGACCACTCATTATGTGTTAGGGACCATAGGTTTTAGGGAGAAAATATTCCTCGTCTAGGATGTTGCAGGTGGGCTATCTCTAGCTACCTAGAACACACTTCATTGACTTCAGAGGCTATTTTCTTTGCTAAGAGCATCTCTATTCACATTTTACCTAGTTCCCAAACTTTCTTTGGAAAAATCTCAGGGAAATACAAGAAACTTCACTTTTCTGAGTTCTCTCTGAATCACAGTTTTATTTGGATGTCTGTCATTCATGAATTCCCGATACTCAGAGTCTACTCAATTGCACTAAGTTGTCATTTTTGCTTTACTTCTCTGTCTGTTCCTAAAGTCTGAAGGTACCTTGTTGAATTTTCTTGATGCTGTGACAAAATGCTCAGCGAAAGCGACCGGAGGAAGGTTTGTCTTGGCTCACAGTTTGAGGGTCCGTCATGACGGCTAAGTGCGGTTACAGCTGTGGCGGGAGAAACACGAGACACCTAGTCACCTGCCGACAGGTGTCCTGAGTTGGGGTGGGGGGAGATGTTCAGTTGCTTCCTCCTTATTTGGTGGTGAAGAAGGACGGCACTATCACTGGAGAAAGGTTCTTCCAACCTCAGTCCCAAAAGCCTCTGTGTGCAGCTACTGTTTGTTACTAGTTATTAACTTGAGGTCAGAGGAAGCCAGCCATATCCCTTTCCCCAGAAAGCTCCACAGTGCTTAGAGTTTTCTTTGAGTTTTTGTCTCATAGTGGGGCTATCCAGCACTCTACCTGTCACCTATATCCTTGTCTATGCTGCTCCTATTTATATGTCCATACTGTTGGGTAGCACAGGATCAGGACTTACACCTCTATTCCTCAGATGAGGCTTCTATAGACATATACCGTGACTGCTGTGGCTCTATTTCATACTGACCTTGGTGTCAGTAAGGACCACTGGTGGTTTTAATATGTTTAACCTTGTCTCTTCTACCCAATTGCCTATCAGTGTCACTTTTTCAATACTCATTTTCTCTCCTTTAGCATTCAACAACTGTTTATTAAGTATTTACATGAGCAGGACACTACGCTAGGTTCTAGGAATGTAAGATCTCATAGAGTGCTGACATAAAGGTAGGAACCTGCATTTATCTCTCTGCTTAATGCCTTGTTGTATTAGATCAGGTCTCTCAGTATTTCTCCTTGTCTTCCTCTATGCATGTGTTTAAAATTATATATATATAAAAACATATGCAGATAGAGTGTATATTAGATATAAATACTGTACATGTATATTTATGTATCTGTGATGTTTTCTACTTGCATGTTGATGAGGCTGATTATGATATAGGGAAAATATTTCATCATGAAAATAAAGAATAGATTATAATATCAGCACTTGTAGATTCTAGGTAAGAGAAAGTTCTCTCTCTCTCTCTCTCTCTCTCTCTCTCTCTCTCTCTCTCTCTCTGTGTGTGTGTGTGTGTGTGTGTGTGTGTGTTTGTGTGTGCATAAAAGTGTGTGTGTGTGGGGGGGCTGTGCAGAGGCCCAACATAGGTTTGAAGTTTTGAAGTCAACCTGAGACATATTAAAGATCAATGAAGAATATATAAAGTTGTATTATAAGAAAATTGACTTTTGAGGAAGGAAAATAGGATACAATAATGCTAAAATTTACTAAAATTAACTTGTAGACCATCTCCACTAGGGTTGAATTGAATTTTAACTTTGGATTTTGCTGGGATTTAGACCGTACTAAGTTCTATTTTTATTTTACCATTTTAGAAGTGAAGTATGTGTCGTGATAATCCTTACTGGAAAAGGATTTGTCTTGGATGAGTAAACAGTTACATTAACAGCGAATGGATCTTAAGTCTCTACCATGACTTCTTTGTACACATTTTGCCTGCCATAATTCAAAATAGAGTGTGGCTTTTATATAATGTCTAAGCTAATTAAACAGCTGTACCTAACTTGAAGATTATACTTTGTTAATTAAACTGTTTTGATTTATTCTTGTGTGCCAATTTGAAATGCTTTTAAAGCTAGTGTTGGGAACAGCAGTTACTAGAGCATAATTGCCTGTCTCATCTTTGACTCAGGTGGTTCCAGGATTTGTCTAATTCTCTTTCAGAGGAAGCCAGAGGAGTCTACCATTGATGTCAATGTTAAGGACAGTGCCAAGCTTGGTTTTGAAGGTACTTGGGATATTATTTATAATTTCTTAATAAATTCCAGCAGCCTTTTTGATAATTAGAGAATAAGCAAAGCCCTCTGAAGCATGCCAGTACAGTGGAGTAATGGCCATTAAAGACATGAGCTTTGGGACTATTTGGAAACAAATGCTCATTTCACCAGAAAAGTAAAACAAACCAAGCAGTTTTACTCAACTTTCATTCTTCGGCTCTGTGCCATATTTATAGGTCAACTCCAGCCAGTCGGCCCTGGTAAGTTTTTATTTGTCAGCTCTATGAACTCTCACTACAGCAGTGCTTAGTGCTGCCCACTCTCTGCTCTGATAGCAGGTACACGTTTATTTTCTTTATTTGAAGGAAGTACTCCATTAATTTTCATATGAGATAAAATTACAAACCAGTCATGGGGAGTTGAAGCCAGTCAGCTCCAGCCCCTCCTGGATTAAGATCTCAAAGAAATGCACACAATTGTGCTTACTTGCTTTACTCTTTAAGACTTAGTAGCATTTGGGGGTTGGAGTGGTGACTCAGAAATTAAGAACACTGGCTGCTCCTTAAGAGGACCAGGGTTCAATTCCCAGCACCTCTATGGTAGTAGACAACTGTCCTGTAACTCTACTTCCAGGAATCTGATACCCTCTTTTGGCCACTTTGTGTACTGCACACACATGGTACACAGACACACATGTGAGCAAAATACCTATACCTATTATAATAGTAATAATAATAATAAAAGATTTAGTAGAGCTTGGATTGAATACATGTATTTTAATGGAAGCATTGCAAAGATTGTTAAGTAATATAGATTAGTTCCATCACCTAATTCTTGGTATAGATTCCTGACAACTGTGGAAAATTAGCCAGTGATTCTGTAAGAAAAAAACTGCGCTCACTTTCTCCTTCCTGTAATAACTTCCAAGGAACTAAATGAAATAAGGAATACTGCTCAATAGGAATGTCCAGTTCTTTGGACAATTTGGGTAGAACTTTTGCTTTCAGTTAAAATATGATAAATAAATTAATAAAGCTTTAACCAAAAGATAGAAGGTGGATGAGACACGTCCATTAGGTTCACATACTGTACTTGATGGCTGTGATTTTCTCTTTTGTGGGCTAGCTTCAATTGTTGCCATATATTTTGTTCAGCTCTAGCTATTCCTTGTTCTACAGCTGTTCTGGTTAAGTGTTAAACAGAAAGAGCATGTTACAGTAAGAAAGACTCATGATAAGAAAGATGGAACATGACTATGGCTCATGGTCTTGCAATGATAGGGCTCTAGGTTTGGCAGAAGTTTAGACATGTGGCAAAGAAAGCAGTTAATAGCTTGCACTAGGCACGAGTCCTTCAGCAAATTCTCATGGACTCAGGTTCATGAATTATCAAGAGTAAGGAATTTTGATAATATTACAGCTTCATTTGGGATCTGGAGAAACTGTGCCTGCACATGGAGGCCAGAGGTGTGACACTAAGACACTCATCAAATCAGAGAGAAACTGGTACTGCATGGGGCTGGGCTCTGCTCCCCCAGCGTCACAGATGATGGTTGTTGTTGTAACTCTGACACCAGTGGGGACAGAATTCTCGCAGAGTTGTAGTGTACAGATAACATGGCAAGGCATGGAAGACACAGGTCACAGCTATTTTATTTAGTTTTTGGACAAATCTTGCATATTCAACATCAGCTTTCTCACTGGGCATAAGGCTATTTACCTCATCTCCTCAATTTATTGAGGGAAATGTTTATTGTGGAAGTGTTTTGACAACTAAAGTTAATTTACGTATAACCCATTGCAGAACATGATTGGCTTTTTCTTCCTAAGAAATTCCAACAGTCATTCAGGGCTTCTTCCCAGACATCCCTATTTACTATTACCCAGAGAAAGACACAAATCTGGCATCTCAAGTGAACCTGTGTCCCACCCATAGACTTGCATGAAATCCTTGAGAAATCTGCTTTTAACTCAGCAAGAGGTGAACATTCATTTCATTTATTCATTCATGAACTCATTTATTGGATAAATGAGGCATTAAAGAAAGTAGACACAGTCTTTGCCCTTCCCTAAAGGAAACAGACAGAAAAATAACTGTGATCTAATGCGGCAAGTGAGGCATGGTCAGGACCGGGGAAGACTGAAGGAGGAAATGAAGGTTTTAAGGTTTTAAAGAGAGAAGTGGTCTTGGATGGTGAGTAATGCTAGGATCTTCTGGGACAGTGAGGACATGCTGGGACAATTTCAACCACAGGAGGAGCCTCCGTAGAGCAAAGGAATGTGGCAGTGGCAGGCATGCCTGGGAAGTGCTGGGTTGTCTGGTGAGCCAGAGAGTACGGAAAAGGGGGAAAACATTGAGAAATGGATCCCGACAGGCAGAGAGAAGTCAGCTATTGGATAGCCTTGGTTAGCACACTAAGTAAATCGGTCTTTAGCCAACAGATGTGGGAAGTCACTAACATTTATCTATAACAAATGTTTATTTTTTCAGTAAAATTATGAGGGAAGTTAACTGCCAAAATATTCAGTTGGCATCCACATACAGAAAGATAAATAAACAAGCAAACAAACAAATATATCTACGTCTCTGGAAATGCAATCATTAACATTAAGTGGTTACTATTCTAGAATTTTCTCTGTGCACATAAACAAACCGATTAAAAGACATATATACATTTTAAGAAAATAGGGTTGTTTCCTGGTTTTGGCAGCAGGTCAATTGATTAAACAAAATCTCTATCCAGTCTTGAGTTCTCCAGTCATGAAAACATAGACATGCTAGATACAAGTTAGAAAAATAAAATTCAAATATGTAAATTAAGTTTTGAAAAGATCTCTTCAAGCATGTCAGAAATAAAGACGGCTTTAAGGTCAGGCAACAAGCTTAGAAGCAGGTACAGGGAGGGTTTCGAAGGCTGGAAAGAGGATTAGAAACTGGTTTAATGTCTTTGTAAACTTGAGAAGTAAGGCAGTGGTTTTAAGCGAGCAGGATCCTGGAAAGGAAAATCTGTTCCTTCAGGAAAGTGAAACTAGTAGAAATCTGCTAACTGGTTCAGATAGTGTATCTAAAAAAAAATGTTATCTTTCAAAACTCTGAGCCACAAATAGATATGAAGTGGGAATTTACATCACTAACTTAGTGCTGGAATGTCCAAGCTGTGAAACTATCTTCAAATTTTATCTCAGAATGAGGCAAAAATGAAATGATTTTGTAGCAAGGTGGTTGCATATCAAGGTATGCAGGCATTTTAAGGGTAGGAAGAAAAAGCAAAAGAGAGACAATGAAAACTTCTAAACACCATGAGGGGGTTGGCTATCATGATGGAGAGCTAGGAGGCTAGAATGCTAAATTCTTACACAGTTGAGATAATGGAACTATTAAAAAGTTACCCAATCCTTCAAGTATCTTAATCTAATGTGATAAAACACACCAAGAACAACTATGAGGAGGTAAATTTGAAGAGCATAGACATCTAGAAATAAAGGCATGTCATTGATATCCTCATGTATGAGTTATGTATTAGATATGTACAGCTGAGGGAAAAAAAGTGACTTGGATAGCAAAACTGAGAAAATTACCTAGAATGAAGCACTGTATGAAGAGATTTAAAAAAAGAATTAAACAATAGTTTGAGAGACATAGAAGACAGAATAAAAAGAGATTGTAGAAAGGGCAATATTTGAAGATATAAAACTATCACCCACTCTTCAGCTTTTAATTTAAAGGACCACGTACTCAGTGTTGCACTGGTAAATGTTTAACAATCAGCTGTATGAGATAAAGATGTAGGCCTAATTTGTAATGTGGGCTGATTTCTGTGGTGGAAGTATCGACATCACGGCTGGTTTCAGGTTATCAGGGAGATTTCACTGAAAGAACAGTTTGAAATGGCATGAGCTATCAGCTTCCATGAGTTTATCTAAGCTGGGTCAAATGCTGAATCCCAGTCAAGTTTAAATAAGCTAAACTGGTACCCGAGGAAGAGAAGCTGAAGAAGGGTAGGGTCTTAGTTATAGACACAAACGACAGATTCTCTTCTGAGGAATAATGACTGAAGATTTCTCAATGAATTAAGTTAACCAGAGCTTGCAGTTGGCCTTGAGCCTAGGATCAATACTCCCAAAGCACAGAAGTTATGTAGAAAAGGTTTGGATGTCTACATGAAGACCTGTTGTTAGGAAGTGGTGTGAAGGATATCAGGGAGACAAAATCAAGTATCTCCACAATACAGTATCTTACCATCAGCTGATCTAGGCTTCTCTTCTTCAGGAGGAAGTTTCCTGTAGTAACATGAATGATTCTGTCTTCTATGTATTTGACTGTACACCTAAGGGAGACTGGAAGTTTGACCTTATTCTGCCCTTTCTTTGTTTTCTTGTTTCCCCCTCTTCTCCCTGTGCATTTACTCTGATTATCCTTGGACCTCAACATTGTTAGGCTTGGTAGGTGATTTTAGATGGTAGCTGAACGAGTCTGCCATTTATTTTTATGTTTTTGTGGCCTCAGTTTTCATCCCATTCACCTTGTTTGGTGAATTCACATTTGTGAAATTATTCTGTAGACTACAGCCCTGCCTAGGACCTATCTTCCACAGTGATGTGGAATGGCAATCAGGTCCCACCCTGATCGCCTCCATAAATTAGACTGCACATGAGGAAGTAAACCGCATGTCGTAGGCTTCCTTGGATAAGAAGAGTCATTTCTCCCATCCTTTTGGACACTTTCTGAATTTGCTCCGTGTGTATGGTGGTGGACACGTAGCCTTCAAAACATGGAGTGAAGCAGTCAGGACTGTTCTCCTTGGAAGTGTCAGAAAGACATTTGGAGCCAGGATAAATAATGCAAACATAAGAGAGCTGCTGTAACGGACACAAAAGGGACAGTCTGAGCAACAGCTCTGGAGCCTCACAAGCTGACTGCCCCTCCCAACATTCTAGTCCATCTTTTTCAGTTACCAGGCTGCATGAGACCCCACTAATCCAAGTTCTTGCGTTCCCACAGGCTAGGGACCAGAGAAGACCGCTCCTTTCCTTTAGAGCCAGTGAGAAAACCTGAAGGAGGATTCTGATTGGCTCCTACTGGTCATGTGTCCAGTGGGGTGGGGTTTAGGGAAAGAAACTAGTTCTCATGGAACTAGATGTTCCTTAAGACTTCAGGGGAGAAAGCGGTAGTTTGAATATGAAGGGAGGAACACAAGCCTCCACGTGCCTTACTGGAAGTTCACCAAGTTCACCGTAGCCAAACTGTCAGGGGCTACGACTCTTCAAATATAGGAGTGCCATTTAATACCTTTACACTGCCCCCTTCGCCTACCCCAGAAAAACAGCACTTGTAACCTCAAGTATAAATGAACCCAGGATGTTTCCAGGTCCAGCGTAATCCCAGCCGGTTGTCACTTCCTCAGCCCAGGAGCTGACATGAAATAGGTATTACATATCTGCTGCTTTGTGTTTTGGCCAACGCGCTAGAGAGATGCTTTTCCAGAACCCAAGAGCCCCAGTAGTGCTGCTGGAGACGAAGGAAGACTTGAAGAGGACCAACTGGTTTTCATTTGGACCACAAGTTGGAGAAGGTTCAGTTACTCCAAAGCTTTTAAAATCAGCTCCGCTCCAGAGCACACGAGTTAGTATTTGCCATCTTGCAGAAAGATTCAGCATTTGAAATGCCAGCTAAATGCTTTTAGCCCACTTTATAGCAGACATGGCTGCTTTGGGCCTTGCTGGCTGCAGGGACTAACTGGGCTGGAAGCCAGATCTGTGGGCACCATGATAGCCCGTGTATTTACCATACAGGAAAGAAAGGCGACATGGTTTAGCCTTGGAGCACTGTAAACATTTACTGAGCATCTTTCACACAGTCTGACTTTCTCCAATTGTTGTATCATAAAACCTGGCATTAAAACAAATACCAAAACACTAGTATGTATTGATTTTCCAGGTTCCTGGGTTGAATAATCAATGTAGTGGTGAGAAAGCAACAAAACTGTAAAGACTCTAAGTAGCAAGACCAGGAAGGACTATTTAAATGAGCTTTTGTGTTTTCTTTGTTGTGTATTTGTTTCATTTTATCTTTCTTAGGTCTCTGGTTAAGCACAATATCTGGCACATAATAGGGCCTCTTTTCTAGTTACTGAGTGAATTGATAGAGTAACATATAAAATATTAACAAGCAAGAAGGATAAAAATGAAAGTTCAGCCTCGAATCTAAATACACTCCTCTATGTAAAGACAGCTGATCACAGAAAAGGAAGGTGTTTTTCTGTGGAATTTTCTGTGCTCTATTTCTTCTGGAAGCAGTGGACTCCCAGGCTTTTAAAAATTGTCTCTGTGATATTTCTGCTTTCTAGAAATTCCCAGAAATACAGGAGACCAGCCCAACCTTCCAGTTTTCTGTATTTATTGTGTGGTAAATTGTTATTTAATTTTTTTCTTGGAAAATTTGTTTTTGATGCAAGGTGTCACATGTAGTCCAGGTAGACTTCCAATCACTGTATACCCAGGCTGGCCACAAACTTGGTCTTTTTGCCTCAACATCCTAGCTCTGGGATTACAGACTTGTACCTCGAGACCTAGCTGCAATTTCTAATTCCATAGGTGTTTTGAGATAGATGACTAATTTTGGTCAGCACGCATTCAATGACATATGAAGCGGAACTCAGAAGCCTCAGATCAGGTGTGTTACTTCTGGAGGTAAGGTCAGTTAGATAATTTGTAGGGTCCAGTGCAAAAGAAATGTGGAGCCTTTGCTTTAAAACTGTTTAAGAATTTTAAGATGGTGACAGCAAGATATTAAACCAAATGCAGGCCCTTCTACCTGTGGGCACCCATGGGGTTACGCAGATGGCATTCCCATGGAATCAGTCCTAAAGTCACTCTTCAAATACTGGGGAATTCATGTGCACAGAAGTCACCTGTTAAAACCAGCGGCTGCTTATTTCAAACACGGAGATGAGAAATAAGGAGATGTAGATCAGTCTCAGGTAGGGTAGCACCTAGGGCCAAAGTCCACAGAGTCTGAGGAATGATATCCTCGGGAGAGAGATGGTGGTCGGAAAGCCCACACGTCTAGCTTGCTTCCAAATGTGAGTAAAACTGTGTTAGATTTTTTTATTGTCTTTTTTTTCTTTACAGTTTGCTTTTCAGTAATCTGAGAATTAATAGTTTCTGGACTGCTTACAATGTTTTCAGCAAGTCTCACCTGTTCTGAATGTAATTATTGTCCTTGTAATGGTGCTGTCCTTGGGACGTTATTCTCTACTGGACAGTTTTATCATTGCAGACCAGTACAAACTAAGCTTGAAGTTATTTTTCTAATACTTGCACTCATCTGATCCAACTTTATGAAAACTTATTGGAAAATTCTAAGGTCTGCCCTCCCCCCTGGTCCAAATAAGGAATCCTTTATAGACACTTGTCTAATAATATTCAAGGAATGGTTCTAGGCCCTGTGGCAGGCAATTGCTATAGAAACCAAACAATGACAGCAATATTCAATGAGGTCTCACCTTCAAGTAACTTCTATTTGTGATAAACACTTAAGAAAATGTATTTTATTCATTTGAAAGCCCATCAAAAAAGCAAATTTTAATAATCCATATGATACTGAATTCTAATTCAATTTGATTAAATGCCAGTAAAATTGTATTTCACAAGATGATACTTATGTAATTAATTTTGGGTTTGTTGTAATATTCATTTTGGTTGAGTAAAATATCATTTACATATTGTGAAATGCTTCATTTTAGGTGTCCAGCTGAATTACTTTTGACAAACCTACATAGTTTTAAAATTATAGCCACAGTCAAGTTACAGAGCACTTTTTATGGTTCCAGAAGGTTTTCTTCAGGTTGCTGTCTAAATAATCCTTTCTTACTCCAGTTCACGGAATCAGGTGACATTATACTAGTTTGTGTTTTCTAGACTATCATGTAAATGAGACAATTTATGTGAAAATCCTTGAGTCCAGATTCTTGTGTTTATCTTGGCTGTCAATCACTGCTGCCATTGCCGGGTAGGACTCTTTGCGGAGCCATCCCAGAGGGCATGCAGCGGTGTGTCAGCAAATGGGCACTTCTGGAGATACCATGCTTTTAAATACACTTATCCGATTCATGTGCTCCTTCTGATGCATTGTCTTGTTCAAATCCTTTATCCTACTTTTCCTACCCTGTTCATGTCTGGGTTGTTCGTTCTCTGAATTTTGATCCGCCTCTACGTTCTCACCAACGGTCCTTGTCAGGCACCAGACATCCCTTACATCCCTATTTGTGTCTTGCTCTTTCATTTCTTTAACCTGGTATTTTAAAAAGATGCTGCTGCTTTTGATTTTCGTGAAAGCCAGTTTATTTTTGTTGTTGTTTTGTGTGTGTGTGTGTGTGTGTGTGTGTGTGTGTGTGTGTGTGTGTGTGTGCATCTTAATTAAAAGGTCTTTGCTTAGTCCAAAGTCATAACTGTTTTAAGTATTATTTTCTGAAAGTCTTATAGTTTTGTATTTTACACTTATGATTTTTTTCGAATATTGAGAAAAATATGAGCTAAAGTGTGTCTTGTACTTTTTCTTCAATTCTCTGCTCTATTTGCTGAGGAGTTTGGTTATCCACGTTGATATTGTTGCCATATGTGTAGTTGAGTGTCTGGAATCCACTTTGCTCCACTGACCTACATTCCATATTCTTACCCATACCATGTCTGGGCTTCTGTAACTTCTGAGTGAGTCTTAGATTTGGCTGAGTCTCCAGCCTTGTCTCTGCCTCTCAAATGCCGGAATCACACTGTTTTCGAATAAGTTTGGTTATAATATGTCCTTAGACTTCCCATATTTTAAAACATGAACTTGTAGATTTTTTAAAATTCCTCTGAGGTTTAAATTAAAATTGTTAAAATTCCTAAGGACAATTCCTCAGTCCTCTGAAGAGTCTTGCTGTAGGTATTTCCTGTTTACCTCTGCTTTCCATTTATGTCACCCTGAGTACCCCAAGGCTGACCCACAATGACATTAAAGTTATAAGAGTGGCTAGGTGACCCTGTGATTGAGATTAGGGCCTCAGGACTCAGGATGCTTTAGACACAGTAGACTCAATGACAGTGAGCTCAAGTAGTTGGGGTTCGGGTGGGAGGAGGGGGGTCAGTGTCTCTTAGTCCGGAGGAGACAGGAGTGGGGCTTGCTTGTTGGCTAGATCTTTCCCCCGAAGACAGGCTAGACTGAGGAGGCAAGTGTGGGCACCCTGCTTTCTTTGGTTCTCTCCTCTCCCTCCTTGCCGAGGCTCTGTTGACCTGCTGCTGTCGTCTCCCATTCCATTCTCCTGATTTTTCTTCTCTTTTTAAACTAGTATTCAGATTTGCATTTAATATGTGTGGATCAAGTCCACCCACGTCCTCTCCTTTCCAATTCCTTCCCTGTTTTTCACACTTTCCCTCCCAACTTTGTGTGCCCCCCTACACCCTTTTGTCTTTTTCTTCTTCTGCTCCAAGTTCTTCCTCATATGTCCCAAACTCATTAGGAAACACTGTTTTCTAAAGGTTAGATATGTAAATATATTTTGATAGAAGTTTTGAGATGTAAAAAATTAGGCATGAAATTAATCAAGGTTATTGGAATGTGCTGATTATGATTAATTGTTGGATAAAATGTTCTGACAACCTAGGAATGTTTACCCTGGTTTGACTCCAGTGCTGATCCACGACTTCATCTCCACAGAGTGATGTGTCTGTAGTGCATCTTTTACAGCCTAGTGGAATTAGTGACGTTCACATTTTCTTTCTTCTTCATGTCTGGCAGCCATGGACCAATTAGTCTGAAAATATGAACACGGGGAGGTTATTCTTCAGTGACTCAGCACGGCAACAGATGACAACATGTTTAATGTTTATTTCAAATCCATTTCCATATTAGACTTACATTCAGAAGTTTTCAAAAATATTTTTATTTGGATAGAAACTGTTGTTCACATCAGACAACAGTCTCTGTTGGAAAATGCCATCATTTGAATTACAACTTCTTTCACAGGTGTGGGGCAGACATTGCAATTTCAGGGATCATGAATTTGGCCTTCTTTCCTACCTACCACACACACTGTTCTACTTATCAAGGCTATATTTACAAATGCTGTATTTGTTTTGGCTGTTTCAGATTTTATTCCCAACATTAGAAATATAAAAGTGATACATTAATTTGAAATGTTTTGAAAGATCACTCATACTGAAAATGTTCACAGCTTGGGTTTATTTCATTTTAGTTTTCTAGGGCCCAATCGTAGTTTGACTTCCTGGAAATTAATTCACAAGTTCTTAATGAGATCCAGATCATTAGAAAACTGCGAGGACAGGCAGCGTGCCTTGGTGATCTACAGTCAACATATAATGACCACACACTGGTTAATAATATGGGTTTCCTATTTAGATTTCTTCTTGTTTTTAATAGCATTTATTTCCTCATGGATTCATTCTTCAACTAACAAAGCTCTTGTTGAACTAGTACTACCATATTACGGTTTAAAAAATAATAGAAAAATACTGATAGAAGCATGAGAAGAAAATGTGAAGTGAAAATGAGGCTGTGGAAGGAGATACTAGAAAAGCTAAACTGAATTAGTATTGATTAGAGGAGACACAAAGGTTATCACACACACACACATACACACACACATACACACACACACGCACACATACACACACACACGCACACATACACACACACACATACACACACACATACACACACACACACATACACACACACACATACACACACACACAGTACAAGAGGACTACTGAGAAAACAGATTCCTTGTAAACTAACTCATACACAACATAAAGGGAAGACACTTGACATCACTGGGCCTTTGGCTAAGATCACGTAGGGAAGACCAATGGGTGTCCCTCTGATGAAAGTGTCAGAGGGTACAGAAAGAGGGAAAAGCCATCGGGGGCTGTGTAGTTTCCTTCCCACTGCTGTCACCAAATATTCTTAGAATCAACTCAGAAAGAAAGGCTTTATTTGGCTCTCAAGTCCAGGTTGTAGTCTCATTGCAGGGAAGTCAAAGAGGGAGTGACATGAAGCAGCTAGACACAACCACAGTCAAGAACAGAGAAAATGAACGCACTCAGGATGTGTGCCACTCATTTTCTCTCTCCCCCTTTTTTTATGTCGTCCAGAATCTAAACCTAGGGAATGGCGCCATGACTGCTAGACCGAGACATCTCATATCAGTGAAGCTAAGCAAGACGTGCCCCCCCCCGACACACCCACAGGCCAGTCTGATAGCCCTTCCCTGAGGCTCTTCCCATGACAGTCTAGCAGGTGTCAAGTTAGACAGTTGAAAATAATTATCACAGGGGTCTCAGGTCTAAAGTTTTGAAATTGTTAGTGCCTACAGATATGACCCCAAAGGAGATGTGTACATACTTGCATCTATTGTTTTATGCTGAAGGACCAACTCAAGAGTCTCCAACACATATTGAGAATATATTTGGACCCTGGTCTAACAGGAACCCAGAAGCTGCATTAAAATTATGAAGATAGTTTCACATGGAATTTTTCAATGAAATATTGGAATTATCTGGGACAAATTTCATTTTATAGTTTGTCAATTGTCATTCTTACTGCAGTTGATGGTGTTAGGAGGCATGACAGTAAAACAAAAAAGCAGGAAATGAAAAGGTTTGCTCACAGCAAATTTTCTTAGTCTGTTTATTAGAACTGACATTGTACATGTTTGTGGAAGTTTGAATAGGAATGGCCCCATAGATTCATGTGTTTGAATGCTTGGTTCTCAGGGAATGTCACTAGTGGGAGGTGTGGCCTTGTTGGAGTAAGTGTGACTTTGTTGGAGGAAGTGTGTCACTAGTGGGTGGGCTTTGAGGTCTTTGAAGCTCAGGCCCAGGCTCATTGGCTCATTATTTCTTCCTGCTGCCTGCTGATCCAGATCTAGAGCTCTCAGCTCCTTCTCCAGCACCATGTCTGCCTGCACACTACCATGCTTCCTGCCTTAAAGATAATGGACTAAACCTCTGAACAAAAGCTAGCTCCAATTAAATGTTTTATTTTCTAATAGTGGTCATGGTGACTCTTCACAGCATTAGAAAACCTAACTAAGAAAATGTCCCATTTTACAAAAAGATGGAACGTTGAGTTTAAGATTTATCTTGGTTGCATTGCTTATATTGTCCTCTGGGTCTGCTTTCTAGTAGGTCTTCATTTTGACTTTTATTTTTGCCTTGCATACCTCAGTTCTAGCAAGAGTCCTAGTAAGTTTTCTGAGGCTCTCTCAACCTCAGTCAAGACATCTTGATATTGTGTTAAATATACGCCATCTTGGTTATAGCTTCTAGTTTGCCTCCTGAAAGAATACTCCTAGGCCAATTTAGCAAAAAACTTCCCCTGTCCTTGATGCCTTAATTTTCCAACTGTACCCTAGTCCTAACTCTAATGTGTTCCTTGGCTTCTTGGCAATCAGTTTCCATATGTTCGTTTTTTTGGAATTGAGCTCAGTTTTATAGCAGGGTCCTTCCCTCCTCCACTATTGCAACAGATAAATTCTGCTTTTACCATTTTGTAATTTAAACACTTTTGGGCTGTTTTTCATTAACAAACAAGGCTGTGACTGAAAACTACTGTTTTGGGTTGATGATTAATTATGTCTGTCCAGGTTGATTTACAATCTCCAGCATTAAATACTAGGTACATCCTTCTCTTAGTAGTTTGAAATATAATTCTACTTGTTGCTTATATAATTAGGAATTTCAAAGGCTTCCATGCACTATTTTATCTTTACAACAACCTTTGCGATATAGCTAGGGATCTCATAGATGGGAAAATTAAGGCTTAGAGTGGTTACTTGCCTTGGTAAGTGTGATGGTTAGATTAATTTTAAATTTGGTTAGACTCTAGAATCTGCTGGAAGATGGGCATGCCTGTGGGGATTATGTCGATGGTTGAGACCTGCCCACTCTGGGTGGAGCTATTTCCTGTCTGGGATCCTGGTATATGCACTGTGTGCTGAGAAAGGATCTAAGCAGCAGATGCATTCATTGCCCTCTGTTTCTAACTGTGGATGTCGTGTGCCCACCTGCTTCAAGCTTCTGTCACATTGACCAGCTTCCCAGCCGTGATAAAATAGACCTTGAACTGTGAGCCAAAGTAAAACCTTTCTCCCTTAAGGTCATTTATCAGAGCATTTTATCACAGCAACAGGAAAAGAAATTAAGATAGTGAGATTTCCCCTAGCTAGTAATATCAGAACTAGAGTAGAGGGTTCCAGAATCCTTATATTAATGCCTTAAATCCCCACAGAATTTAACACATAAACAAAAGAACAGTCTATCACAGATGTTGTAGCAAAAAGGGAATTATTAAGATGAAGAGCTTGTTACTTTTGAGAAGAATATTTAAAGAGTTAGGCAAGGAATCGGTAATGTCTTAGGTGTCAGAATGAAAAATTATTTCATGAGTATACATTTTCATATATATACTCATAGAAAGTTTACTTTTTCATATATAAAAATCAAAATTTTAAATATATTTAAATTTTTTCTTTGGTTTTTCGAGACAGGGTTTCTCTGTGTAGTTTTGCACCTTTCCTGGAACTAGCTTTGTAGACCAGGCTGGCCTTGAACTCACAGAGATCCACCTGCTTCTGCCTCCCGAGTGCTGGGATTTACGTAAGTTCATTGAATGATAGAAATGTTATAATTTAAATAGAAGATACTTTACTTAGACAAATCAAGGTCAAATCTTGGCCAATTTTAGTTGATTTCAGGCTCAATCTACCACATTTCTATCATTCAATGAACTTACGTATCTACCATCTGTAGACACTGGGTGAGATACTACAGAGAAACAGTTCAAAGAGACACATCCCTACCATCTGAAGCTCTGGTTGGCTTGAACAGGACTGGGACAGTCTTTCATTCAGCGACAGAACCACAAGCTTAGGCACAGTATTTGTGTGACCATGTTGATTGAAAACAGTTCTCAGCTTGCTTAGCTGTGTACCTGTCTGAGGCAGGGGCAGGACCAGATGTTCTCTCAAAGTTCTTTCCAGTTCTTTTCTCTCATTGAAACACAAATCCTGTTTCCACCACTGCTGCTGTCTCTATTGCTATGGAAATGATGGTGATGTATATCACAAATTCAAATATTATGACAGACTCCAGGGCTCAGAGGAGGAAAAGATGAACTGTAACGGGACACAGTTTTCCTCCACGCCAAATCCCTTTACTAATGAGCAAGGGTGCTAACCAAAACCTAGGAAAAGCTTATGAGAAGGCACTCAGCCGGAGAGCGGCCCGAGTAAGCAAGGCTCTTGCACAGATGTGCCTGGGCCGAGTTCAGTAGATAAATCTTAGCACTGTCCATTGGAACATTTCTCAATCCAAAGTGCTGTCGGAGGAGCAATCCAAGGAACCCCAGTCTTCTGCCTTGATGTTGGTGGAGACAGCTGGGTTTCTCCCTGAGAAACTGGCTGCTCTGTGCCCCGGGGACATCTCTCCTCCAGGGGACAGCTAATGCCTAACTTTAGGAGGTACTAAATTCTCATCATGACAAGTGCTGACATTTTGAGGAAGACCACTTCTCTGAGGCTTTTTCAGATGAACCTTTTGCCCTGGTT
The DNA here is from genome assembly GCA_902168415.1 of Peromyscus melanophrys. Lineage (NCBI taxonomy): Eukaryota > Metazoa > Chordata > Mammalia > Rodentia > Cricetidae > Peromyscus > Peromyscus melanophrys. Next base: position 43,853 of record CABHPR010097372.1, read on the forward strand.
GTCGGGGGAAACTTGGCCAATGGCCACCAAGAACTCCTCTGTCCTTGCTTGTCCCTGTGAGAATGTTTCGATCTCATTCCTGGAATGCTGCCTCCCCTGCATTGGCAGAGAAATTCCCCATGTGGCTTAGCTTTCTGTCTGAGATGAGAAGAGTGGGGGGTTAAGCTCTGAGGTCAGCTGCAGTGAGGTAGCAGGCAGGCTCTGGTTTGAGCATTGGCTGTTTGCATTTGTCTCCCCCACCCTCTGGCCTGGTCCCTGAGGATGTCATGGTCAAAGTCAAGGGAACTTTGTTTAGTCTGCATCCCAGCCTTGAAGAGGCCACAAAACCTCCCCAGGCTGTGACCAAGCACACTTGGAGCCGCAGAGCTTCTGTCATCCGTCCACCTTTCTTGTCCCTTTGTATTGGGGTTGGTCTCTTTCTACCCTGGTGGTCTCTTAACTCTTTCTGGAAGTTACTGTGCTGGCACTATGTTCTTCAAGGCACTGTGCACAAGTTGATGACATGAGGGAACCATGGCACTGTTTTTACTGTTAGAGGTTAGGATTAAATAGGTGCCTTTGGAATTTATGAAAAAAAATATTTCTTTGGTAAAAATCTCCTCTTGGGAAGCCCACATCTTCATTATGGTTTGAAAGACTATGATGGAAACACCTGGATCTTAACAGTTTCTTTAAAAAGAAAGAAAGAAAGAAAGAAAGAAAGAAAGAAAGAAAGAAGGAAGGAAAGAAAGAAAGAAAGAAAGAAAGAAAGAAAGAAAGAAAGAAAGAAAGAAAGAAAGAAAAAGAAAGAAAGATCCTCAATACCTGAGTACTAAAAAATGGTGTTTGAAAATAAAGGGGTTGAAAGGTTTCCCTATAAGGAAGTCCCTTTGAAATTTAGATCAGTATTTTAAAATTTATTTATCTTTTCATTTATGAGTGTTTGTCTGCTGTCTGTCTGTATGCAGATGCATTATGTGCGTGCCTCATGCCCACAAAGGCCAGAAGAAGGCAGCAGATCCCCTGGAACTGGAGTTCCAGGTGCTTGTTAGACTCAGGGTAGGTGCTGGGAATCGAATGGGTTCTCTGCAAGACCAGCAAGTGCTCTTAACTCCACAGCCACCTCGCCAGGCCCTCGAGCAGGAGTTTAAAAACACTGAGCACTAGAGAAAGAAGGATGAGGAAGATGAGAAGGAGTGAAGAAGAAAGGAGGGGAAAAAACAAAACAAAGCAACCATTGCCGCTAAGTCGAAAATTCTGCTAGAAAGCCAAGACCCATCTTGGAGCAGAGTTTTATGACGGAGTTATAAACTTTGAAAATAGGGCTGTATAATGGAAATGTTGACAGGCTCTTTACTATAACTGTGTGAGCGGATGCCCGCTGTAATGTACTGTGTAATTTATAGGAGTCACCTGTTAAGCCATCTGGGAAAGAAAATTTCCCTTCTTTTAAAATGTTAATAACTTGATTAACCTTTTGAACTTCATCATTATTCCAAATGGAGTTCATACAAGCCAGTTGCAGCTACATGGCCAATTTGTATTTGCAAATAAAATTTGGGATAAAAAATGCATATTGAATGGCTCTCTTGTTCTTGCCCTGTAGAAAAATGAGTTAAAGGAGAATTTGCACCCTGATAGCCTGGGGAAGTGCTTGATTTATACAAAGCTGCTTACAAGTTAGGGAAACCAGCGGGGCATCTTGGTGTAGAAAGCTACATGCACACATGTCTTCTCTACCTACCCTTCTTCCTTCACCAGAACAAAGGGTCCTGCTCAAGGGGAAAGCTGATATTTCTTTCATTTTAGGAACCTTGACTCTGTAACTGTTTAACAAATTGCTAACTGGCTCATATAGATGGTTTTATGGCTTCTGCTCTTGTAGGGCTGAAGGTCTCCATCAATGAACTCCCCATCTTCTACTATTCTTCCTTTCCATGTGGCTGCATTCTCACCATCCCTTCTCAAAAGACCTGCTCCCTATGCCGGGCTCCACCGACTTCCCCTGTAATTCTTAGGCTCCTCCTCCAAGGCTTCTGAATCTTGTGGAATACATTCCACTGAGCAAATCTAACAGGGCTGGGATTCCTTCCCTGAACATTTTAGCAAACATTGTTCTTTTGGGAAGATTTCTGAAGATTAAATTGCTCACTTGCATTAGCTGAGCTGACAGCAGTATCCAAACACTAGCCACAGATCTCTTACCCATTTCTTCTCTAATTTCCTCAAAGGGACTGCTTTGCTGTTAATCTGAGTGACATGCATTCTGTAGAAGGGACATTGTTGTCTACAAGGTGTAGAGTTTGGATGCAATTTTCTGATTAATCCACAAAATGCTTTTTTGGATCTCCTGCAGAATACAAAAGCAGTCATGTGCCACGTAAGTCAAACAAAATAATCATATGGGAATCATGATCCAGGAAAGCTAATGATATTGAGATAAAGCTACATTTTCCTGCAGTTCTTTGATCTGAGAGGCAAGGCTTCCCAAAGGACTCTCTGCTCCAAGGAGTGAATTCATCTTCGGGGAGAGCACATTTCCTTTTGTGCCTCTGTAAAAGGTGTCTGCATTTTTAATCTTAAGATGAGCACCATTTCAGTTTGCTGAGACTCTTCTGCTTTTAGCACTGAAAAGTCTTATACTCTTGGAAACTCTTCAGTGCCAGCAGACAGTTGGCCATCCTAGTTTTGCAGAATAACTTCTGTTCTTCACAACTCAGCTGGATGGCATAAAGAGAAGGGGTTGGCAGGATGTAATGTAAGGAACCATTTTCTCTTTGCTTGAGTGTAGCAATGAGGGGTTGCCCCATGAAACAGTAAGATTGGTGGCATTGGGGTGACTACTGCATGGAGCTTGCAAGAAAAGATTCCTGTTTTGGAAGAAAGATCTGATTTTATGACCTTTAAGGGTTTTCCCAACTCCGATGTTTAAAAATTCTCCAGTAGCTCCAGGACAGAAGGAACGTGGTGGCTACAAGTGGACATCTAGGTATCTTAACTGTTGGTAGCTTCATGCATCCTGTACAAGTTGTGTAGTTTTTTTAAAACATGGCTTGTGTGCGTGCATGCGTGTGTGTGTGTGTGTGTGTGTGTGTGTGTGTGTGTGTGTGTTACACATGTGATGAGGATATGTATGACAATATGTGTGCGCGGGGAGGCTGGAGGTTGATGGCCACTGTTTTACTCTATTACTCTCCAGCTTAGTTTCTGAGGCAGACCCTCTCACTGAGCCTGCATCTCACCACTTCTGCCAGAGTGGCTGGCCCACTGGGAAGCCCTGCATGTGCCTGACTCTGCCTCCCAGTTGTAGGGTTACAGATGCTTTCTATTGCATCTGGCTTTCACAAAGGTTCCAGGGAGCCAAATTCAGGTCCCCATGCTTGTACAGTAAACACTTTACCCACCGCACTATCTTTCCAGTTCTGCTTTGAAGTTTGTTTTAAGGCCTGGTTTTGTATCTTGCCCAGACCTCTCTTGTACAGTTTACAGAGTGCTTTCCTACTTTGTAAGACAGTATGGACTTAGGCCCTTGATTGACTCTTGTGGTTTTCGAATACTTCTCAATGGGACGCACCCCGGGCTCTTCATCAGAGTATGAAGTTTATTGATGCCTTCACCCTTCTCCACTGGAATCATGATTTCTGCATGTAGTTTGATGTCAGCCAGCCTATGTCTACTCCAGTACTTATATACGCCTTACAGATGTGTCAAGAGAGAGCTCAAGATGTTGAGAGGGGAGGTTTGCCAGAACTACAATGAGATCATGTGGCACGGCCAAGAATAAAAAGTCAAAAATCTGGCTCTACGTCCTGTTCCTAATGACTAGACACCACTCCCTCCTTGGAGCATATTTGCTCTTAATGTCTTAAAGGGGCACGGATTGCTAGCTGGCTTACAAAACCAAGAAATACTCTTCTTTTGAGTAATGGCATAGCCTTCCCAGCTGCTACCCTGAGTCTTGGTTCTTTTAACCTTCCCCAGTGTATGTATAAAGTCACTTTCTATCCTCATTTTTCTCTCTCTACTTTTCCTTGGTAAGACCTTCCTGAGTTCTGTGGATTAAAATATATTGTGATAATAGTTGTTTAAGAGAGATGTAATTTCCAACAGTAAAAAAGTGCCGGGTGGTGGTGGCACACACCTTTAATCCCAGGACTCAGAGGCAGAGGCAGGCAGATCTCTGTGTTTGAGCCCAGCCTGGTCTACAGAGTGAGCTCCAGGAGAGCCAGGACTACACAGAGGAAACCCTGTCTCAAAGACAAAACTAAAGCAAACCAAACAAAACGATGTATTTAAGTGATAGACTCTATAGTGGGTGCTCTCTGGAGCTCGTGTCTCTGTGATGCCTCCCTTGACACCTCAGAGAAGAGGAACTTCAAACAGACACACTTTTTTCCTTTCTGTGTCCAGGCTAGCTTGTCTTCCCTGAATTTCTAGAGATGTCTTTTGATTTTTTCAGCCCACACCTTCTTGAATTCAGCCCTTTCTTTTAAGCACTGTTTTTTTTTTTCTGAGACAGGGTTTCTCTGTGTAACAGTCCTGGCTGTCCTGGAACTCACTCTGTAGACCAGGCTGGCCTTGAACTCACTGAGATCCGCCGGCCTCTGCCTCCCGAGTGCTGGGATTAAAGGCGTGCGCCACCACTGCCCCTAAACCCTTTCTTACGTTTCTTTCCAACCCTTGTCCTCTCACTGCAGGTGGTCAAGCCATTGTAACAGCTTATTTCTTATGCATTCATGGAGTAACTGCTACATTCTATGGATTGTGCTAGCTTGAGAAAGTAAAATAAGCTAGGTACTTGTTGTTTCCCCAGAGAGCTAATTTTGCATATTTTTGTGGAGAGAGAGAGAGAGAGAGAGAGAGAGAGAGAGAGAGAGAGAGAGAGAGAGAGAGA